>JABASD010000077.1:0-131865 GCA_019776165.1 Pogonognathellus flavescens | reverse complement strand
AGTTTATGCGGCACCCATTTTGGTCGGACGGTTAATACCATGGTTTATACCAGTTTGTGTCAGGGTGGTATTAACACCATGCCAACCCTGTTTACTATTTAGAATCATTTGTTAAGTTTCATAAAGAAACTTGTATGTGAATGAGCTGAATGTCTGCCCGTCTGTGTCTGTAGTCTGTTTGTACAATAACTCAAGGTCTGTTTGAGATGCTGGTTTCAAACTTGGTACATGGCTAAGTTCGAAGGTGGGGTCAATCGGTCAACTCCTTCCTGACCTCTGACTCATTCCATGTGTTTTTGTATATAAGGATTTATGATGGTAAATATTGCTCTGACCTTACAGGCAACATATGTATATTGTCTGTGAGCAATTAAATTGTTACATAATATGAAAGTCAGCATACATTATGTTATTGTGCACTGTTGCTTCGACTGTAGTAGTAGTATAGTAGCAGTATAAAGAAGCAGTATAAAGAAGGTTACCCGTCTTCTGCTCATTGACGATTCTATTAGTGTAGGAAAAATAAAATTCATTCGTGACAGCTTCATGATCGTTTTGACATTATATTAACTGAATATTTCTTATCATTTTTAAACAAAAATATGCTGTTCTTAATTCCAGTTTTGATTTTGAAACTTTTCTAGATCGTTTCAAAGAATTGTTTTATATTTTGAGTTACAAATATACATTCATTGAACCTTTTAACGTTCTAGTAATCTCTCATGGTGCAGTTAAAATTACCTTACCCCCCTAGACTAATTTTGAAATAGAGTCAAAAGAACATTGTCATCTATGCTTGATTCTGTTGAAGTAAAGCTGTTGTTTTGATAGCTTCTTCTTTCAAGATCTGACGTTTGTTACGTTTTTAGCATTTCTTTCATTTGATGATACTTTACAACTTTTTCACTTAAATTCTATCCACTAGGAATTAGTTGAACAATTAAAAAAGTATATCAAGTAATTCGGGGAATAACAGAAATATTCCTTTAAAACGTTATGAATTGTGCAGCGTTTGTTACATATTTTTGTTATTTGCGGGTTTTTACTGTAATCGTTCTAAACGAATCGCTTGTAGAATTATAACAATCGTGAAAAGCGTGATAAATATAATACATGTAAATTGAAAATGCGAAAGTTTGACAGGTAAAAAAATAGATCTATTTTATACACCTGCTGCATGTTTGATCTTACAAAAAACAAAACATGTCTATTACAATTTATTGGAACAGTTGGGTAATTTATATTAATGAGTAACCAGTTCCTAGCTTGATGTTGGCATCGTTGGTGGCTTTTAGACTCAGATTTGTCTGTATGCCGAGATTATGAGAGTGCAAATTACACGGGTTTAAGAAAAGTTATGTTTACAGCGAAAATGCTGTGAGACTGCACTGCAAACTGTGGTCACAGTGAAATGTAAAGTTTCTTTACAAACTGATACGGACAGACGAGACAATGTTATCTGTTATGTATTGGCGATACATAGTAAAGTGGTCAGTTTGTAAGAAAATGCCTTTAATTTTCCGCAACAAATTCTGATACATCTACCCAGCCCAGCCCCCATCGTGTTAGTGACGACTCGTTCTTAATTGTTGTCTTCTCGATTTCTGAATGCATTATGTTATGTACTCTAATAATCGTCAATACATGACTATTGCTGATAGTCGAACAGCAATTGACAAAAAAAGTGTGAGAGCGTGACTGGCATCAACATGATAAAGTAAAATGTTGGTAATTTTAATCGCATTCAGTCATTTAAAATTGTCAGTGATATTGAAACTAACTTAAATAATTTAACATCGCAATATTTTGATGAAGTTGCGAAAATTTTCTTATAATCCTGCTCCGTCTGTTAGCCAGAACTTCTAAAACAACAACCTTTTCTGGTTGTTACCTATTGCTGAAGTTCGTTTTATGCTAAAAGAGGCTCTTTTAAAGCAAAGCCCAATTACATTTTTTTAATAAAAAAGCAACGATGAGAATATTGTAAGGAATTGCATTTTGATATATTTTGTTGTATTTTAAATACATTTCCCAAAATAAAAAATGATAAATATACATTTCGAAAAAAATTGCTGAAAATACAAAATAGAATATGGCAATGTAGAAGTATTTTGACTAATTGTAAATATTTGATTCAGCTCTGAAAGTTTATAAGATTACGTGCTTGTGTACGCTATTTACTTTCGTGTCGTTTGGATCATAATCATTAAAATGAATATTATGTTATGTATTTTATCGTATATCATAAAGCTGTAGTAATTACGACAATTACAATTTTTATTGTCCATCAGTACGGAGCCACTACCTGTTATCTAACATCTCTATTATTTTATTGTACTCAGTATGATGTTTAAACGCATAGATGTGAATACAAAACGAATTCTGTAGAAAAAGTAATTAATGAATGATGTAGTCGGGTATCATGTAAGTAATAATAAGATAACTTACAACAAAAGTGGTTTGGTACTGTATGTGAACTAAGCAAACTTTTACATTATTATTATCTAAACAAATTGCAATGGCCTATATGCATACATTATACCTGACGGATTCTTGCACTAGGGACTAAAGAAACTAAAGTTATCGTAGGAAATGAACTATTAAGTTTTCAACCTTACTCTTAACCTAAGATTGAGATTGATTGTTTTGTTTTTAGTAATGGAAAGTGTGCTTACTGCTTACTAGAATAGAATCTGCATTCAAACAGTTTCAATGAGAAAGTGATATACAAGTGTGTTGCGACTTGCAATTTTCGCGACACACTTACACCAAATCTTATGTTGCTTTTATACTTATACAATATTGTCAGCCTATACTTTATACTATATTGTTACAAATAGCCTACAGGGGTTGTGTGTATACTACAATAGAAGGGTTAGCGAAATACCAAGAAATAAACAGGCAACGAGTACAAAACTGAAGCTGTTCATTTGCAATCTTCTAACAAGAGTATGTTATATTTAACATTCAGCATGAATTGAATATAGAAAAGCCCGAAACGTTGTTATGCTAGATTAAAAAGAAAGCTTGTGTGATGAATTTTTTGTTTGTAAAAAATATATACCTACCTAAATTGTACAAACCTTGTATTTAGAAGTGTTGTTGGATAGAGAGTCAGTAGGAACAGTTCCAACTGCTACTAATAGGTGAAGCAGTAAAAAATAGAAAGGGGTAAACGTAATTGTAGCAAAAATGGTAAATATTTTTACACACAACCATTTATTTAGTTAGGAATATCACACTTTGGTGTTGAATCTATTGGTGTTAGTGGAATTGAATGGTTATCCTGTGTTGTTATCCGGTTACCCCAAATCTTTCAATATTTCATGAATATCATTTTTAACAGTTAATTATTCAAAGCAGTCTCTTTTCCTTCTTTCATACCTAAGCATCATCGCTCATCTCATCTGTAAGCTACATTTACATCCCTCCCTCAATCATGCAGTGTGTATAAGATTAATAAGATATCCTGCGAGTCTTTTACTTCTTACCCTTATCGACTTTGACTATCGCATAATTGCATGTCATGTCTATAGTTTGTATTGGTTTATACCTTTACGAGTAACGCTATATTGTATATGGCCTTCGAACACTCTAGTGTAGATAACACCTTTGCAAATAAGTAGATTCACGAATGTAGTATATTTCATGGTGTTGTTCGTTTATATATAGATGTCTAGACGTTTAACCAACTGTAGATAAATAAATAACTCCAATTCATTGTAGTTATCACAACATGAGTACTCATGAAATGGCAGGTACCTTACTCCATGGAGCAGTATGTACTTTAGACTGCTGACTTGGTGATTTTTAATGTTTTGATTATTGACACCAAAAATGAAATGATTAAATGTACATTGGGTCGCAAAGTTTTTTATTTGTGTAATAGTGAATACTTATATATTTAGGTTAACAGTGACAATGGGGTTAGTGGTAGTATATGCATTTAAATTGTTATCAAACAATTCATTAATCTATAGAAGCTAAAAAACTAAAAGCATGGCTATTTAAACTTTTCATAGTAATGCAAGTTAGCATGCAATTGACCATTCCAAGTGACGGTGGTCTAATGAAGGCAGATCAACAAGTATTGTATTTATAGAATCTCATTTACTTAAATTCAAAGTATCAAGTCACCACAAAGTGTCATCAACAGTACCTATCTACATTCTATTACCTACTACTACAATTCGTATTCTATGACATAAAATGAAAGTCGACTTCTCGTGTCTCTAACGGGAACTTGCAGTTTTAGCAAACTCATTCAATTATCAATAGCACCACAACACAACCGCACATAGTTTATACTGTACTGTGTATGTTCAGTATGTAGAATGTAGTATATGTACAGACAGTTTTTGTAAAAGCATCTCTCCTAAAGGGAGATTCGAGTGCAATTGTAGTTAGTTTGTGTGCGTTCTCTCAGCAACTCTTTTGTTTGTATTTTAGTGGTGACTGTCGTTTAAGGCTTTTTGGTTACTTCTCTATTCTATTCTCTAAAGGAATTTATACAATTTTGGTTAGCGGTATAGTATACGTAATAAATATACTATACATTTTAGTATTAGTGAAGGGAAGGTGCCAGGTGCCTATAGAAAAGTAGTTCAATCGCAGTCGTATAGTAGCAGTAAAAAGGGGAGAGTGTAGTTTTTGCTGTTTCGTGTCGTAACGCCCAAAGGTCTACAGAATGTAAAATAATACAATGAATACTACATATGTACATTTATAATAGTTTTACATGCTTATTTTTGCCAAATTAGAATAAAATATTTTGTCAAGGGTGAACACATTAATGCATTGGAATAGTAATGGCATTATTGGCATTGGAATTATTTAGTACGCAGATAACGTATATGAATGAGGCTTATTGTTCATTTTATACGGTACTACATACATAGCACAGGCACATGTTATACTGTACCATGCAAGATACCATGATTTCAAAGTATATTTCCCATAATATTATTAGAAACAGTGTCTATCGTTACAAAAGCAAAACAAGAATCCCATATAGTGCTAATAATTTCGTATGAAGACTTAGGTAAAGCTGCTTATCTATATCTAAGCAAGAATACAGTTAAGCCACATCCTTAATAAAGAAAATTGAGTAAGCTCCACTTCATTGGTAATGGTAATATTATAGAATAATAATAATATTACATTGATATGCCTGCTGTGAGTCTATGACTTGTGGCATGGATGGTGTGCGAATTCTTTAATAGCGTACAAAAACTAGCAAGATGTGCATCTAATAATGTAATCATGCTCTACCACTGCCCAAGACTTCTGACACTTCCAAGGCCAAAATACAAGTATAATTTATAATGTTTTAAATACAATCACAGTGTACTTGGTAGAAGGATAGAAAATTGTATTACACCAGCAGTATGTAGGCTAGGTAGGTATAATATGTATTTTACCAATAATAATATCATTTCTAAAGCTTGTGCTACGTATAAGTAAATACGAGTCAAGTATAATTGATAAAAAGTTTCACGGTGAAGCTTTACAATTGCAGTTGAGTGAGACACTACGAGAGTTAGAGTTGATGAGAGAGTGTTTTCTTTTCTGTTGCGTCTTCTTGTGGGTCGTTCGTGTTTGCAGTGGTGTTTTGTTTGATTATAATTAATATACTGCGTTGCTGCTTCACTAACTACTGACTGGTAGACAGAACTCACCAGACTACTCCTACTGCACTACTACTTACTTAAATACTGATCAGACCACTTTCATGTTTACATTGTGTAATCATAATGCAACTGTGACACGACCTGTATTACGATTGTGTTTTTGTGTTGTGTCTTTTAATATATTTCCTTTAGTCAATCCATGTATTTCTGGTTGCACAAACTGTTTTTAGAAAACCAATATGTAATTCGCTGTGCATGTGAATGTGATTGAGTTGTTGTTTGTTATTGTGGGGAAGTTATAATCGAATGGGCACAAGTACAATCGTCAATCATTTTAAACATTTTATTGGCAAAGGATACAGATTCTTAACAACGAAGTGGGGTTTTCATCTAAACAGTTGTAGCAATAAGGACAAATTCATTTCAGTTTAAAGTTCCCTTTTAGTAGTTAGTCGGGAAATTGAAAGTTAAATTGTTTTACATTAAGTGACCAGATAAATGCGTGTGGATAGTGGAAACTATTTATATTATATATAACACATTACAAATGTGCAGATAGTTTAGTTCAATTAGTTCTTTTTTTCAATGTCCACTCCTCCGACGCTAGTTTATTCATTTTGATGAATACCGACAGGAGAGGCAAGTTGAGACAGCGTTGGTGCAACTGACTGTTTCGGAATATTTTTCAGTAAGGTTTATTATTATTAATGAAAGGGATGTACTTACCAAGAAATGATGTTGCGAAATTCTAACCAATGGCAAAATGTGCAAAAAATCAGAGAGTAGTTGACACAGTACAACTCAGAACTCGCATATTTATACATATATCACAAACAGAAACTCATTGAGGAGAAGTATGCGAAGGAATATCTAATGTGATTAAGTGATACATGTAACTTGTGTTTGTGCACTCAACGATGTAACGTATTCAATATGTTCTTTGCTCATAAAATGTTCCCTAATCTTTATTTAAAGTGTTTATGATATATTTATAGTTACAATTTTTACATCATAATTATTACGTATCATCGAACACAACGAACGACATTTATTTTGTGCTGGAACTGCAAGTGTATTTGTAGAGTACAGCATTCGTTTGTGCGGGTAGGCAAGGACAACGACACATCACACTCGTAAAAAATACTTACCTACCTACATGAACAAGATTGCTGTTTACTTGTTCTATAAAGGACGACGTATTCACGTTTACGTAATGCGTGTTACATAAATAAGAGCGATTGTACATATGTAGTATCTTATCTGTATTAGTTCATCATTCATTTAAAAACGGAGAGATTGGTTATTTCGAGCGTTGAAAAATTGCCGTTTTTCATCCAGGATCTTGTACAGTTATCACACAAGGATGAATTTCTGTGTACTTGGAACAGTTGTGATAACTTTGTGGAAAGTCTGTTGAGATTCACAATTATCCATCTGTAGTCAATAAAGTTTTACTCACTTTGTAAAGAAATACTTCGTTGTATTGTGGTGTGTGTTATTAGTATTCCGATTTGGAGGTTACTGTCGCAGTCAACAAAGAAGTATATACAGAATTAGTACCTGAATACTAATTTTATTCTGTTGATACAGTTTATCATCTGTGTAATAAGTGATTCATCACCATTACTATTGATTTTGTTCTTTTTCGGAAGGTTTTTGAATAGGCATTATACCTAAATAAATCTTAGTGCTACTACAGTTGACAGTTTTGTTTTCCATATCCCGTGAATGTATGCCATGAATTAAATAAACGTGCATTCTACAGTTTATTGTTTTAAAATAATTTTAATTTTTAACTTGGTTGTGTTTGACTGAGCTGCTCTCGGTGTTTTGTGTTACATCATAAATTGAACTGAGTGTGTGTGTGTTTAAAGTTTAAAGGCCATAAAAGTGGAAAGTGGAGCGACGGATGAGTAATTAAACATTGTTGAGAGTTGAGAATACTTTGTTTCGGTTATGTGTTAAGTTAGTTAATGTGTGGATAAATATTTCCAAAATGTTTCTGGATTGGTTAGATTTGGATTTACAAAGACGCTGTCGTTGTTTATTGTTTGCATCTGAAGGAGTTTTGGGGTATATTGTTGCTCTAATTGGACAAATTTTCGGAATTTTCTTTAGTGCTCGTCATGAGACCCAAGATACTTCCTCGAGTTCTTGCACCAGCAAGAAAAAGGAAACAGCGACCACCAACACTTATAATGCAGAAGTAGCTAGAAGATGGTTCAGGAACTATGTGGATAGAAAACACGGAAATGTAATAACACCAAGTGGAATAAAAATGTTCGTAAATGATCTGGGAAAAGAACTTTCTGATATTAACATGGTCGTATTATCATGGCTAATGGACTCACGAGACATGGGCATCTACACAGAACAGGAATGGATGCGTGGAATGAGTTTTCTAAGGTATGTGCACTTTCTTCTTAATTTTATATTGTTTTATGTACTGATGCTTGTATTCTTAATTAAAATTCGATAAAATAGCAGCCATCCAATAAATATTATTTTTGGTTATATTGATGGCGAAGGGGAATTCTTGGTAGACAATCCGTGGAAAGAAATGCCACAAGATTAAATTCTATGTACTTCCTAAGCCTGTTTGATATGTGCTCCATTTTACGTGTTGTATTTTGAGAATGTTTCGAGAACGTCGAACCTCTAACTTTGTATTTTTAAATAAAGTCATGTCATAAAATTAAACTTCAAATTGACATTGGCTACCAGGGGTTATTTTATATTGACAACTAAAAAACGTTGTATGTTATGTCAAACCTGTTTTGCAATAAATTGAGTAAATTGTCTCATATTTGTCCATGTACTTATGTCAACATATATGTGTGAAATGCAGTATTCTTAAGATAAATCGGATTTTGTTTTAATTTTACAGAGTGGACAACGCGTCGCAGTTAGTTAGCAAATGGGACGAGTTAACTAAAATTTTAGACGACCCTGACAACTTCAAAGCAATTTACAGATTTTCATATGACTTTTCGAGGGTACATCACTTTTTTATGTTACCAATTATGGTTATCTTCATGTCTCATGTCATTCGTAAATGTTTTAACACTTTTTTTGTTTATGTATTTATATAGGATAAGGAATATCGCCATTTGGATATGGAACACAGTATTGCGTTGATTAATGCATTTTTGACAGATCGATGGTCTTTGTGTAAGCGGTTTTTGGAATTCCTAGGCCAATCGGATTTAAAAACAATGAATAAGGATCAATACAACAATATTCTTGAATTTCAGCGAAATGTTGCGAACGATTTATCTAATTACGATATGGAAGGAGCATGTAAGTGAATATTTATTTTGAAAAGCAGTTACAAAAGCAATAATTCTCGTTTAAAATATAATTTATTCGAAGAAGTAGTTTGTTGTATTAACCTTACATGTGATGAGAGTGATGACTAAAGAACAGTATGCAATGCCGCTATCAGTTCTTTAAATTTTATACTTATGTTGTGGAATTAGGATGTATAAAGCTAAAAGCTACCTACATATATTAGTCATTAATTTAACTTGTAAACACAAGGCCATTAGATGGGAAGTAAATTATTTCTCAGTATCCTTTGAAAAATGTAATTTTGTATCATGTCTGGTAATTATAGTGTACTTTTACATTTCTCTTAATCTTTGGTTTGATTTTTTATGTTATATACTTTGCTTTTGAGAAACACACGTTTTGGAAGTTTTATTCCTGAGGAACAAAGACTTTTTTATACTTTGATTATTTCTTCAGCCCTTTAAATGTGATATTATAAGAATCTATGGCAGCCATTGAGCTATAAACGCTTTTCCTTGGTCTCAATTAACAATGTCGGTTTTTACAAAATACACTATAGTGATTGGGCATAAAAATGAAAGACGTAATGAAACTGTTCACTAATAATGTTATGATGTTGTCTTACAGGGCCCGTGCTAATGGATGACTTCGTTGCATGGTATCATGCACAAGAAGCAAAATCGACTGATGCAGAGATTAAAAGCGATAAATCTTCGTAAGTTAAAGATGCTAAATATTTTAATTGAAGTTTCTGCAAGAGTAGTGAAAGCCTTCGTTCAACAAGTTTCCTAAGTTTATTCGGTTTTGATGACATCTTACAAAGTACATAATTTTGAATTTAATTTAAATTCAAAGAAATCACATCTTCTATCCTTCAAGGACTGAATAGGAGAGAAAGACTTATATAGTTCAGGTTCAGTTGTACTGTGTACATTTTTGACGGATTTTCTTAATTATGATAGGCAAACTTTAAAATGTTTTACAAACATTAGTAATCAAGATGATGTTATATATCCAAGCAAATTATTTGGAAAGAACCCAGTCCCACATTTGTACCTAATCCCATTTTGTGTAGAAACCCCAACTGAATGTGTTAAACGTACCAAATTATAAATTGTAAGTATCATTCAATTATATGCGATATGTAATAATATGCGAGATGTGTTAAATCGTTAATAATTAAGTACTCACTCAGTCCAGTACCTACACTACACCTACCAACTACTAGAAGTGCAAGCTTTAATATTAACAGTTAAGAGTACAATCAATTAAATTAGGCACATCACTAGAAAGGCTAGGGCTAGAGTGTACATTACATTAGTTAAATTTGATGTGTAACTAAACCTAGTAAGTCATTGTGCTGCTGTAGGTACGTAAACTAATAATAATAATACAATTCGTTAAATTTGTAAAAGACTCATAATCAATTGCAGTCTTATTAGTGTTGGATACCATCAATTGTATCAAATGATTGCGGTCAGATTTTAAAACTAGTCAAATACCAAATTGCTGACAATTAATTCAGGATGATGCGTATTCAATTCAGTGTCAGTAGGTGTCAAAAAATTATCATATTTATTGTTAGCAAGACATGGACGGATTATCATATAAACTTACAGTAATATTTTGTACCTCAGTAAAGAAAGACGATTAACAAAACACACGCAAACTTGCTTTCTCAATAGAATCTGAATCTAACAGAAATAGGACATTGTTAATTTCTAACAACACAGCATACGTTGTACACATTTTAACTTTCATCAAAGATAGAATGTAATATGCCAACAACTGGGAGATCCGTGTAAAATGCATATAATATTGCACTTTAATTTTTGTTTTGTACCTATCAATAAAATGCATGTCATCCGGTATTAACTTGTGATTTGACTACTGCCCTGCAAACCTTTTCCTGACAGTCATCGTTATGTATAAGTCCAATGTGGCGGCCAAACATATTATTAAGTCATTAGAAAATGCAAACTATAAATTACTAGTTCAGATACTTTTAAGTATGCTATGTATGAATATAAAAAATATATTATATGTGTAATGCTTGATAAACATCCTGGCTTTCTTCTTCTATTATCAAATGTAGCATATTATATATTGTGTAAAATATTTACCAAGCGACAACTGGTTGTTGTTAGACGATTGATTTTTAAATGTAATAAATTTTCGTGAAAATCATGTGTAAGTGTAACTTACTAACAATGAGTGATGAGCAAAAGCGTCATTTCAACTCTTTTGACTCGTATTCTTTAAAAGATCAAATTAAAAGTAGCTGAGGCTAATAATTTATTGCGAGAATACAAATACGCATTGGTTGAATATAATGTTTATGAAGAGGTTAAGAATATTATCTCAGATTGCAACTGTAATGGTTATCGTTTATTTAGTGTTTGTAAAGAAATATGTAAAACAATGTAAAGAAACTGCTGATATATTTATTTTATTTTTTGAGTGTGATGTGTTTTGTTATTGTGAATAAATATATTTGTGGCTGATATAAATGTAAATAATACTTGATAATGTTTGCAAGTGCTCATTTATGACAGTTTCATTTAACCATGATATAAGTAGAAATAAGTTATATAACATTGCCCTACACAATTAGTATTAATAGCTAGTTGCCCATGTAAAGTACACAAATTATTCACAGTAAAATTATTAAAATTTCTGTAATAAGAAATAATAATATTTTTTACAGTAACTTAGACTAAAACTTATTTTGTTCTATTCCCGGAGTAAGAGGCTAATATTCTCCCATATTGGTTAAAATATGATTGACTACATTCATTTGATGACACTAGCCTGGTATTTTCTATTGAACCACAACGATATTTGGCACATACATTCTGTTTTAGTTCTAGTAGACAAGGATAGGAAATCTTGGTCTTAAAAAAATGTTTAAAAATTGACTATTTTAGTTATACTATAATCATTCAAACTAAAAATATATGACTATATACGAAATATTTATAATATACATGAAATACATTATAGGAGTTTTTCATAATCAATATTTTATCATGCTTCTTGAAGTACAGTGCTAATACTGCATCATGATATTTTAATGTTATAATGAGGCTTCTTCGGTTGTGCAAAAGTTGAAAAACAGGCAGTTTCTTTGTAAATGCTAACAAAAGTTGAAATTATATGACAATAAATCAATTTTTGACTACACACAATGTGGCTGGATTATTTTTGAATTCTAGCCACTCTAATACAATTGACGGTGCAAGTATTACTTATATAATTCTGTATGGTGTTGCTGTGTTCAGTAGTCAGTGGCTGTGAATCTGCAGTGTTCGCTGAAGTAACGTTCATCAAGGTAGCACTAGGAGCGGTTGTATAAACTCCCGTTGAAACAGTGCCAGATCTTTCACGAGTGTCGTAATCAGCTATTTTACTACCGCAACCACAATTTCGCAACAATTGTCGGATTTTATATACAAGATGAACACGAAATTGAACTCCAGATGCAAAATAAAGGAAAAAATTTATGGCAAAGTTCAACTGATAGAATCCGAAGCAGAAAGACCGAATGAACTTTATAAGTATTCTGATCTTCATCCTGTGTCAAAATAAGTCATCATTATAATATTGCTTAAAGAGGGTTTTGAAATGCAAAACATAATATCACAATAACGCAGAAATTGAGCGTTTTCTAACTTGAATCTCATTCATACTACCAATATCTGTAAAATGAATGGTAGATAATATAAGTACCATACCGTGCAGCACATTAGTATATATAGTACATACTAATAGAGTCTTACTTTCATAAATTATATAATGGGGCACTTTGAAACAGTTCGTAAATAATTTACCGATCCATAAGGTAATAACTTAATTAAGATCGGAAAGAGTATACGTAATACACAGTACACACAAAAGCGAAAATATGCCAACATAATCTTTCATTTTTAGTATAATAAAATATTATCTTACAACATTAGCATTTACATCTGCTGGCGATTAAAGAGATTCATCAGGAAGTTCTCAAACTTCCCTGAATTCGTTAGAAAAGAAACTAGAGCGATTGTAAGGAACTTACCAGTGTACATACTGTTGTCGAGCGTGGCCTATTGTTGCAGCTGGAACTCTGGCATGGACATTCCAATACAACTCAATAGTCTGCACAAGACCCAAAGGGAAAACTAGAACAAGATATGCGAGTGAGACTGTTATCAGCATAGGAGTTGTAGGACTTGGTCTGTGTATAAAACTCCTTTGCCCACTCACAGTAGATCGACTTCGACCCACCTCTTTTCTGAAAGCTGGAAATAAAATGGTGTGAATCGATATTGTATTATAATTAACTGAAAAATGATAAGTATCTTTAACAGTAAAGGACTTAGTAAAGGATTATTTTGAAATTGTCAATGTGAATTAACAAGGCGAATTCGGACGTAAAATTGACTATGGTTATAAATGTGCCATAAATAAAAGTATAGAAATCATCATTATTAAAAGAGAAAAAATATGACCATTTACAAATTATTTAGGCTTAAAAAGTGTAGTAACTGTTCATTTCATTCAATAGCCAACAAAATTAATAAGGGTTTTGTCGTTCCAATGGTTTATTCTTAATTTTTATGCAAAAAATGAGGATATGTTTGTAAAAGCTTATGTCATTACCAGTTAGACGTTTTCTGTTCATTTTTATTTTTCGCAATTTCCAGAACATGAGACAATTAAAAACGAAAACTAATACGGTAGGAATCCAGGTTTGAAAAGCGACCCGTACATATGCCATGCCCTGCCACACATATCGGCCTGAGAAACACGGAGTGTATCCATACACACTATCTTTCTCAAAACCTGGTAAACATGAACATCTTCTATAAATTATGGAAATTTAATCGCTACCATAGGTATGATCAATAGAAACCATGACACAAATGATACAATTTGGTAAGTAACTTACCCGTTAGAAAAAGCTTCGAAAATGAAAACATTGCAAAAACAGTGGAAAGAGTACACACAACAATTCTTGACCGAGTTTTTTTTGAAGTTCGAAACACCAAAGGGTGCCACACTGCTAGGCAGCGCTCTATAGTAAATCCTACTACAATCCATGCTGAGATCATCTGAAATATCTCCACAAAGACTCCATGGAAGCGACACAACCATTCGAATTCCTAAAAACAAAAAATTTCCATTTATACAAAGCCTTTATACAAAACCTAACCTAATTCCTAACTCTTTCTCTAAAATAATGTTAAAGGAGGAAATATTGCATTTCTTTTTCACATCCATCAATATACCTATGTACTTTCTAAGTACGACTATTCATGCAATTTTTGCAACAGAAAACTTGCTAGGAATGAATAAGCATCCTTCATCGAACTCTGAGAAATCAATGCGCTTTTATGCATTAATAGCTTTTATTAGAAAAGCAAAGCTAGAAATGATTTGGAATTAAGCAATTATAACCTATACACTGAGAATTACAAAGTTTTCAATGTCAAGTAAATATGCACAATTTTTCCTTGTGACCACACAGTTCCAACTGACTAAATTTGGACTTACCATAAAGTAATGGTTGAACCAATGGCTTTGTCCACGAGCTACTCCGACGGCATAGTTGGCAATCAAATTGCCACAGTCACACACTATTAAAGCAATTAGGTATAATCCACTTCCATTTTTGGTCAAACCAGACGAAACCAGTGTATAAAATGAAATGGTATTTAGAAACATTCCTGTGTGGTTAGACAAAAACAACATGTTATGATTCACCATCAAGACTTTGCAATACAAGCAGAAATATTCAATGTAAACAGAAAATATTATAGTAATGTTTATTTGTCTATATTTTATACCTATAATACTGCAAGTTTAAATTGTCATTATGACGTACGAACCTATGACTATGATGATAATTGTGCCGTATGACAGAAATCCTCTTGTCACCTGCACGAACGGGTGTAGACTTAACCAGTAGTGTCGTATTTCACAAGGCCATAAAAGGTCGCACTAAAATTTTGCATAATTGTATGGATAATTTAAAAATTCATAGATAAAGATAATGGATATTTTAACTCAAAAAATTATTTTGGTTTACCTCTGATGTGTCTGTCATATTAAAACAAGGATAATGGGGTTTAAAATCTAAGACGTCTAGTCCAAGATCGCATCTATGGAAGAAAATAAAATCTGGATCAAACCCAGTGCAAAATACATTTATTAAAATTCGTAAAAAGGTCTGAAATAAGCTTACTTTATTGCCATGTCTCCTTTTCATCTGTGTTGAGACAAATGTACGCAGATTAATGCTGGAAATCGTAACGTTACCTACATAATAAACGTCACTTTCCAAATTCGAAATTCACTTTGCACGACGTCCTCGAATTTCTTCCATTTTTCGTGTCAACTTGTTTCTGAAATTTTCTTGGTGCAGGTACGGCAATCCTTGACTGCAAAATAGTAAATGATTGTAGAAGAATTGATACACACACTTGATATAATAATATTATGACGTTTACTCTTAATCCATGCGTCAGCAACTGATTGTAATAATTACAAATACAAATGAATGGGAGCGATGATGATTGAACATTGTACACAGCTCACCCATCCCCTTTACCATTTACACTTCGTAAGATAAGGAAAAAGAAAAAAAATAGGAAAAAAACATATTTCTCTGGAAAATACCTATGCCCTCTTCTCTGAACGTTGTGTTAGTTGTGTATAATGTCAAAAGCTTCACCCAGTGCTGGAATAATAACTCCTTTACTTCATTTTCACTGTTAAATTCGCGCACTAACAACCGCGACCACTGTATATTCCTCCTTTCCGATTCGACTTTTTCATGTACTTCTTGGTTTTCACAACCAGAATCAGCAGAAGAATACGTCAGTGCTGAAGCCATGGTCTCTTACTACTGTACGAATGTGCATGCTAAAGAGCTGGAGATTGAAGGCCATTGGCTTCTTTGCTCTTATCACAGAAAATTTACATTTCTACCTTTCTTAATTTGTATTCTTAAGTTTAACATTTATCACAAACACAATTCATTCAATAAGTTCTATATACAGTACATTCTACTCTTCATATGATGCTTATCCCCTTAGAAGTTTAGGTGAATATGAAATCATATATGAGACAAATGTAGACTGGATGGTATTTATATTTAAACTTATCCCCTTAGAAGTTTAGGTGAGTATGAAATCGTATGAGACAAATGTAGACTAGATGGTATTTATTGAATATATATTTAACTTATCCCCTTAGAAGTTTAGGTGAGTATAAATCATAATGAGACAAATGTAGACTAGATGGTATTGAAGATCATTAATGAAGAATGCAAAGGTTTATGCAATGAGTTACAACTGATGTTAAAATATGCAACTTAACTTACAACTGATAAAATGTGCATGAAAAATGAAGAATGAAAATTGGACCAGGATTTTTATGTGCTACTCGGTCAAATCCTTGCAGCAAACAGCTAGGATTATTTATTTATTTATTTTTACACCTCTTATATAACAGCACACGTTATTCAACATGGAGAATATAATGAAGTTTATTATTACTATGAATAAATTACATGTGTAGGTCGGTGGCTTACAAATGGTCGGTTTATTCTTCGGCGGCTTCAGGTTCCTCTTCGGCCTTCTTCTTGCCCTTTCCTTGTTGGCTGGCATCAACGTTCCAGTTGAAGACATTACCACGTCCAGCCTGTCCAGCTGCACCAGCGGTACGTCCGGCAGCTCCAGCTCCAGCACCTGCAGCACCAGCAGCACGTCCAGCGGCTCCAGCTCCAGCTCCAGCACCACGGGCAACACGAGCGGCTTCACCTTCAACAGGGACATCATCAACTTGTTGCTTTCCACGGGCCATTCCACGTCCCTTGGCCTTGCCACCAGCGCTGGCTCTGGCTACACGGTGATGAGGCTCGTTCTCAACCTCACGTTCATTTTCATATGGCAGGGCAACTGAAAGTTTAAAAAAGTCAAAAATCTTTATTAGCAAATAGTTTTGAATGCTAAATGAAGCATTGAAATTTAGATTCAGAAATGGAAATTATGAAAAATAATTCAGAAATAGCAATTGTGAAAAATAATTCAGAAATGGCAATTGTGAAAAATAATTCAGCAATGGAAATTATGAAAAATAATTCAGGAATGGAAATTATGAAAAATAATTCAGGAATGGAAATTATGAAAAATAATTCAGAATTTTGAAATTTTACCAGCCACAGCCAAAGCAGCGAGAACAACCACGAAAATAAGCTTGGTAGAAACCATTATGGTTCGTTGATAGTAGTCGATACTATTTCTTCTTTACTCGTTAGTATATTTATCTAAAGAGAAGTCAGAAGCTTAATGAAGTAAACTGAAGCGGAGCGGGCCTTAAAATACCCTCAGGAATGACACGGAGAGAGCCTGTAGCTTCCGGGTTCCTCTGTTCAGCAGTTTTATGTTTCCAAGAAAATAATCTCGACTTGGTCTTATACATGGGCTCTTATGGAGACAATGCTTTCCTATGGAGAGACAATCATTTCCTGGTTTTTCCATACAGGGGTTAAATTTAAAAGCAATTCAATAAGAAATTGTAGTAGCATAGTTTTTTGAAAGAAAAACGCGTTTCAAGCTCCAAAATTAATTTCAAACGAAAGAATATTTTAAAAAATAGATGCCAATAATTTCCCCAACATCCGAAATCGCCTAAATATGATGTAAAAAGTTTGAAAATCTTTAGATTAATAATTTTTCAGCCAATTTTTCGTTGCTGGAAACAATTCTGCCAATTTTATCATCCCCCTGAACATGCTTTTGTCTGAAAAACAATTTTTAATGACCGAAGCAATAAAATTCCATAAAAAATTTGTCGATTTTTAAAATGAAAATGCTCATTATTCTTCCTCTTCCTGGTTTCAAATGCTCGGAAGATTCAGGTACCTGTGGCGTGATTTTAACCCTCCAATCAGAGCTTTACACCTTCAACCAGGAAGAAAAAAGTGGGTGGACTTGTAATTTTCCAACTTTCTACGAACACCGAGATTTTACATGGGTACAGTAACTCAAAAACATGATGTGGAACTACAAAGTTATACGTGTTCCGCCATATTTAATACACAGGGCATCTACTTCCTGTACAAGAAAGGAGTGTAGACAACGCACATCGTATTCCTGTACATACCATGATGATCCTACCATGGAGAATGATGTAGATACACGTCTTCGGTAAAATATTTGCCATGCAAGTTGGCACTAACTAACATGTAAGTGTACATGCAAATTCTACTTACAATTAGTGTCGTTCTCCAGTAGTAGCTGCGTTCATACATACATGTATATAATTTACTAGGCTTGATTGAGTTATTCGTAATATTATACAGCTATGTCTGTACATAACAAAGCTATTAAGCTGTATTATGACAAATGTGTTGTTCTGCCTTGTATAAATTCCTACCCTTACCTTATTTTAATATTGATATTGACTATACATGATGGGTATATATCTATAGCAGCGGAAAAGAAAATTTTCGATTTCCAGGAATGTTCAGCTGTACAGGAATGTATAGACGTCGTGTCGATCAAGGTCACTAGAGATGCTGTCGATATATCTTTAACTGAAAAATTGAAATCAACTGTACAATTCGCTTGGACTTTTATTTTTAAAAGACGATAATTAATGGTGTATATTATATGTTATTTATGTCATGAGATAAAATTATAAATATGAGAAAAAATTGCAGAATATAGCAAAAGCATCAGCATCAAGCATGTGGTAGAATTGGCGACTTTCACAATGCCATGATTTAGATTTTAGATTAGAACCAGCGGGTATTATCAGGTTAGGTGCATAGATTAGAATCAAATTATCACACTATTTACACGCATTATTATTTTCCTATTAGTTGAATTAAACTGAAGCAAACAAAAATCACAAGGATTGATTTGTCTTAGTTAATATTTCCATTTTTATGTACGAGACTTATATGAAACCTTCAAAAATTCCAAATCTAAAAATAAGTCATTTCTGCACCAATAGTAGGTCTTTTTGTATCTCGTCACCTGTGTCGAAACATTACAAACAATTTAAGCTTAAAATGAATATTATTTATTCCAATATAATTCGACTTCATAGAGTAAGCAGTCTATGGCGTGAAGGGCGTACCCTGGACTCGGTAATGGGTTGATCACCATTAAGCTGCATAGGTTGGGCACAAAGGCATCAAACGATGAAAATGTCTGAAAAAAGACTTATTTACAGTCTTCAGCCGCAAATTATATCCTCTTTTTAAGTAAATTTGGTAAGGTATGTGATTCTACTGCCCTTGTGGTCGGCAAGTATTTATAAAATTAGTTTTGTTTGCGAAATGAATCCTAGAACTACAATAAGGACCCATTCCGATCGCACCATTTATTTTTAAATTCATATTAAATAAAATAATTTATTTCTTGTCATTTATTTGAATCCATTTAGTGACAAAGCTATCATATGAGTCATAGCGTCTGGTTTCCTTATTATTCCAGACTATTTTTTTATAATTATGTGAATGAGACAATTATAGCAACTAAACACTTTTACCCAGCTTTAATGTTATAAATAAGAAGGCATAATAATATTACATATTGCAGGGGTGCTTATTAATATACAGTCTAATCCATGCATAAATAGCAAAGAATCTTCATAGTTTCATTATGGGATGTACTCCTGTGTAAATTTAAAATGTAGGTTTTCTACTGCCTACTGTAATCACATTAAATTTGATTACCTATAAGCTACAACCAGACCTCATCAATTATCAGTATATCGAAGGCCTGCTGTAATAAATAACAAAACATGTTTACATAATATTTTGCAAGACTAGTCCCCGTGAACGTGATTAAATGTCTTAAAGATAATTCGTAGGGATCCTAGGGCATGCTTATATCAGTGCTAGTGGAGTGTAAATTGTCCACCGATGTAAATATGAAACCGATTCGCAATCCTGCACTCCCACATTTATTGCTTTCTGCTATGAGAATCGACTGTAATGCGTCATTGGTATATGGATAAATATGAATACTAGAGGTGTAAAAATTCCCGATTTTCAGCATCTAAATCAAACTGAACCGATAGTATTCTAAATCCAAACTGGTTTACCCAGGTTACGGAAAAGTTTCAGGAACTAATCTGCAATTAAATCTAGTAAACCGTAACCTAATTGACAATTTAATTGTGGAATGGACAGATTTTAATAATAGATGACAGTATTTGCAGTTTTATATCTGAATTACAGCTTTTATAGATTTATTGTCCACCTTGGCTTTCCCGTAAAATATGGGACTCGAAGCAATCCGGAAGCAATTGTTGAACAAGCAGACTAATATAATGTAGGTACAAACCTAACCGGACAGAAATACTGGATGGAGTTATGCCCCATTCCGGGTAACCGTTTTCACCTCTAGAATGCCCAGAAAGAATTGCTGCGAGATATGTGTAGTTTATGCTTACTTGTGTTTTATTCCTGGACATTCTACTTCTCAATCCATTTACTAACCTCAATGTTGAACTTGTAAATGTCATTTCCTTACAAAATCCATGATAATAGGCCATGCACTATTATTATGTATTCGGAACAAATATAATATACCATACAATATTATTGTGTGCCCTAAGTAGAAAATTTTCGCTAACTTTGGAGTTGTAATTATCTGTATTTAACATCTTAGAAATTGTTAGATTGCCAATGGTGCTAAATAATCCCATAGATGAAAATTGTTAAAATAATATCCGAAGTACCAATGCAATCTATCACAACATGTTTAGGATATTGTAGATAAAATAGATGATTTTAAAAAATTCCTATTAAACCAATGCATTATTTGATTAGAGAAGTTTTTGGTATAAATAGTATCTCTACCTAAAATTGTACGTCTTTATGCTTTATTTTAACGGCAAAGCGAAAAATTTACGAAATGTATTACTCCATGTTACATATGGTTAAAATAATATTATAAATATCTTAACTATCCCGGTTAACATAAAATAATAATACTAATATGCTTCGTTTACTGATGTGAACAAACTGAACGCGTGATCAAAAGTGAAACATCAAGTGGGTGTCTAAAATGCTGGTGAGTATATGATCATGGCATGTAAAATGCTGCAAATGAAACTTAAGAAAAGCTATAGGTTGTTAATGTATCACACAATAAGTAATACAATGCAATGCGTTTATTACTAAATTGACGACTTAAAGTTACAGTTGGTTCTTTGTCGTGCTGCCCTGCTTAGGGGTTTACTTTACATTAACTGTGTTTAAAAATCTAAAGTAACTAGAAAAAGGTAAGTAATACCCTTCACATCACTTATCCAAGATAAATTTTTAATATCCACAAATAGGGATGCATTAAAATATAGGTACTGCCATTTTTTGGGGCAAGTTATAACAAAAGTTGGGTAGCTTGAAAGAAACTTTCTATGCTCACATCAAATTATAATTATTTTAAGGCATTAAAATGAAATAGATTTTTGAAGCGTATACGGGAAATTCTTTTTGAAAGCAACACTGCCATTACATTTCCTTTCATCTTTCTAAACCTTCACATAAAACATATTGAGACAACCCTTAGAAAATGTTAATTGGCTGATAATGTTAGTTTCCTCCCTGTATATGCGAATATCGTTACCAGAATTGTTCATTTTCAGTTGTAAATCAATTTCATCTTCAGTAACTATCATACTCATCATATAGCTTTCATTTCATCCCCAAGACCACCTTCCTGCCACAATAGAAAAGCAGCGCTTACAATATTATTGCATATTATCAGCTGCATTTTCAGACTTCCCTTCAAAATTACTGGAAAAGTAACTTAAAACAATTCTTTGTTTTATTTAAAGCTAAAACTGGTAGTGTGATTAAGAAATTGCCGTTAAGTTATTCTTGCAGTTCCACCCATAGTGTATAAGTTTGTACATTATGGCACTCATTTGAATACAGTAAAAACTTTTCGTCTCTCGTTTACGTATAATCAGCAATTATTGATTAAATCAAATGTTTACTGGTAAAAAGCAATCTCTTAGCAACTTAAACATCATCATAAAATATTTTTATTCTCAACTTGCATTAAAAAACTTAAAAAGTTGATATTCTGTTTTACAAAAGCTTCTTTACAATGTGTTTCTGGTTAGAGCCAGAAAATAAATCATGTAATAGTATGGCAATCTCCCTCTAGACGCCATAAGAAAGGTTACTTGATTTGTCCGCCATCTTGAACGCCATGCTGGGATTTGTTAATAGTTCTTTCTTAGTAATTAAACTGTGGACGTGGAGGTGTGCGTAGGCGGAACGGCGGAAGCATCATGGTAGCCGACATTTTCTACCAACATGCATTTCTTCACTTGTCACTTCCAACTCATTGTTTACTAACAATTCACTCAGAGAGGTGGTGGAGTGAAATGAGCTTCAATTTTTTGAAGTCTCAATACTTCGATATTTTTTATTATAACTGATCTGATAAAAACAAATCTATTATCTGTAACAGGATTGGTAATTGCGACTTAACTTAACACAGGGCTCGTCCCTGTGTTAAAAAAACAGAAAAAATGGCAAATAGAAATGTCAACGCGGGTGAATTGGAGCTCTGGCCAGTTAAAATGTTCCCACATGATATCCCGGATTACGAGCTACCTTCGCAGAGAACTTTCCGGGCTCAGTTGCTAAACGTTGATGATAAGAAGGGTCTATTTTACCTGAAATTTTTCAGGGACAACTTACAGAGAGTAAGGGTAAGGCCATTTTCATATTCAAATTTTGCATTTACAAATGAAGTTATACTATACACATCTGCGATTGTACACCGTGGTGCGAATTAAAGGTACCCATAATTATAATTATAATAAGACAAGGCGTAGATGTGTCTGTAACAGCAACTTAAAGAAAAAAGTGGAAAATAATAAATTCCTCCCTGCTCATTTCATGTCAATAATCCGTCCTTATGTTCAGTAGAGTCTCAGGCGAGATTCAAACAATTTGATGTCTGTTTTTAACTATTGAAGAATTAAAGTAAGGCCAGTCAAACATTTAGCTATGTTAAAATTATTATCAGGAAATCTGATTTCATTTCTTACTCCACTCTGGTCTTCATATCACTTTTTAAAACAATTGGACGTTTTCTTTTTGCAAACGGCTTTTGGATAATATTATTGGATTCTTGAATCCTTACCCCCTCCTCCCACAACTGATGGTATTCCTCTTACAATTTTCAATGTAATTTCGTATGCTCTTTCGTATGGTATATGGCATCTAAGTACCCCTTGTCTGATTATGGCCCTGGAGGGGAGGGTGGTTACCTTTAATTCGCACAACTGTGTACATATACGAAGTAAGCAAGCATAAATTATTTTAATTTTACATTTAAAATTTAAATGTGTTTTCTGATTATAGTTTTCCGAATTTGTCAACGAAATGTCTCAGTTTTACAGCATTATATTGGATGCGGACTGCTTCCTCAGAGTCCAAGCATTATTAACTGAAATTGTCATAAATCAAATTGTAATAATGCACATTGGAGATGATACTTATATCAGGGGATTTGTCGAGCGCATCGTAGATGAAAGTATTGTCTACATCCGTGATGGGGACACTGGCGCCATAGTGGCCGCACCCAGAACTTCTGTTTACAACATTCATGAAGAGCACTTATTCTTCAGCTTCCAGGTTATCCCATGCTTTTCTATTCGATTCCTGTTCCTATATGCAAAACAATCAATTTCATTAAATCTTGATTTTTTTTACTTTTTAGTCCGTGCCTTGCACAATGTTGGGGCTGGAATTCTTTATGAATTCATGATGTAGCCTACAGAGTTTTCCGGAAGCTCGGCATGTCGTGCCGATCCGTCACTGGAGTGGTGGAACATGTAATTGATGAAAGAGCAAATGTCAATGGGGTATTTTGTGTGACCTTGACCTCAGCTCCCTATGATGGAGTTTACCCAAGCATTAATTTGAATACACATTTTTTGAGCAGAATTTTTTCTGCCTGTGCTCCATCTATGGACCAGGTAGTTCTTATTTTAATTCCATAATTTGATTTTATTTGCACATTTGTATCAATGACATTATTAACATTTGTATTTTATTTCAGCAAACGATAAAAGAGGGATATATTTCTTTTGTTGAGTCAACCGGGGAGCTATGGATCCGGTTTGCTGAGGACAATTCCCTGCATACGTTAGTCAGAAATACAGAGAGATTAATGGAAGCGAGGTTTCCAGACGGTGATACCAGAAACAAAGCTGCACTATGTCCATCATGTTTGGCGGACCAGATTGAGATTGATAAAGATTATATGGTTTTTGTT
The DNA here is from genome assembly GCA_019776165.1 of Pogonognathellus flavescens. Lineage (NCBI taxonomy): Eukaryota > Metazoa > Arthropoda > Collembola > Entomobryomorpha > Tomoceridae > Pogonognathellus > Pogonognathellus flavescens. The sequence goes on along the minus strand of JABASD010000077.1, from coordinate 107,639 downwards.
ATGATGATGATTGGAGAGGAACGTAAATATTTTCGTGCAAAAGTATTGACCATTTATTTCACTTCGGTTAGCATGTAAAACTATTTCGTACAAAAACTAAAACAACTAATATCGTATTAAGATGCTAACAGTATTTATCTTGCCATTTTTTATTTCAATTAGATCGTGGCTAAATTAATTGATTATGGTCATGTCGTCGTAGTACATTCTTTGCAGATCTTTGAGATTCCACAAGAAATGGAGGCGCTTCGAATCATACCGAGATTGGTAACCTATCTTACAAATCTAATCGTTTGTAGATAATATATTGTTTTCTTCTTCATGGTTCATAATATACAAATTCATGGAAAATAAAGCATGACGCATTCTTCGTTTGGTAAAAATTGCATGATATTTTCATCCTTGATATAATCAACACTGCTTATCTAAATGTGGCAGCGGCTGACGTCGTCATTCTTAATTTTTATTACTTAAGTTGGAAATAATAAATTAATCACAGCCTTAATGATGAAATGAAATGTTTTAGGCTCTCCGAATGAAGTTGAGCCAAGTCTCAAATTTTCGACCGGAAGTTCAGCGAATGATTTCTCTTGGATCGGACTTTCTGAGGACATTTTACGTGAGCTATTTTTTTTCGTTTTTGTACATCATTATGTGACTTGAATTTGATTCATCCGTTTCAAACAATCCGTTGATATTATGTAGGGTGTGTTTGAAGACGGTGAAATTAAAGTGAGGGCTTACACCGACTTCAATGAAAATGAACCATACCTTGGAGGTTTTCCTGACCTTACCTCATTCATCTTAGAATATTATAAACTGTCAGATATTGGAGCAATTGGACCAACCGGACCAATTGAACCAATTCCACGTCTTAGACGAATTGGACCTGCATTAATGCCAATTGTAAACGCACACGGCCAGGAGGAGGATGGAAGACTGTTGCAAAATCCTAATATTTTTTCATTGTGGAACAACTATCAAAACGAAGAGATGGATGAGGAACAATTTTTAATGAATATTCAGATGCTCACCATCAGAATAATAGCAAGAACTTTATGGCCCGTTCTCAGGGGTAGGAAAAAATATATCTAATTTAATACAGCTTACATTAAATATTCTGTCTTGAGTAGTATTAAAATGATTTTGATTGTGGCAAAGATGTAATGGTCAACCCTTCAGAGTCTCTTGCCGTAAACCCAAATATAGTGACAGGAAATAAATGGACATTTCTATTCTCCAGTGTGAATAGTTTAGCTTGGATTTTGGTGAGTTCTTTATAAATATAGCAACTATTTTGTTTTTGATTTTGCCAATTAGTTGTCAACCACGTCAGTTATTTTAATAGACTTTGTTCTGTTAGTCCAAGGCGCAAACATTTTGTTCGTGTACAACTAATTTGTATTACAATTGCATTTTGAAATTCCATCTAAAAACTACATTTCAATCAATGAAATAAATTTCTTTCATTTTAGTTGGAAGACCATATGAATCGAGATTTTTTCACTCAGATGGAACATTCCCTCAGTGTCTTCTACAACCGGTTCCACTCATTGTTCAGAGGATTGATTACACCAGGAAATCTTGTTTCCAACAAAGGGCTGTATGTTGCCAGAGTCGGAAACAATTGGCATAGGTAAACCGAGCAGAGGTTTTAACAACCTCTGATTTAACACAAGTAATTACAGCACAGAATAGAATATTAATCTTAAAACAATTGTTTTCTAATTTCCATGTTAGAATTTTAACCGTGTCGGACAATCCCTCACCAACAGCAGTGCGGGTACCCCCTGGACATGCACAGGTGATTCTAATTGATGTCGGACCTAAACTTATTGTCCCGATTCACAGTTTATACCCAATGCACTTGACCTTGCAAGAGGTCCCCATGAAATGTTACATCGCGTATTTGACCGGTATGAAAAATAAATTCAATTTATTCTATTATAGCATTTGGATTTATCAAAATAAACCCAAAATAGTTGATAAAGTGTGCACTGTAAGTATTCCATTTTATCTTTATGATCTTTTTGTTTCCAGGTGTCCCGCGATTCGACAGTTTGAAGCGGAGAATGCGTTATCTTCATAGATCAGGCTTATTGGGAACTGCTGTCAATGTTGAGGTGCAGCAGGTTGGCATGAACCGGTTTGGCGGTTTTCAGTTATTTGTAAATGTGACTGATCCACCCGAATCAGCATACTGGAATAATCGTCTTTTGAAGGATAACATAATTGTGAATTTTTATGGCTGCAGTAATAACGCTCCGCGTTAATGAAGTATCATGTCTTGTTTCGTTGGATTAATTTTAATTTACTGTCTCTATCAGCTTTTATGAAGTTAAGAGAATTGTCACAACTGCGTAGATTAAGTACGTTTAATTTAGATTTGGTTGCCTTTTCAGGTTAAAGTTCAGCTTTGGAAAATCAAATGTTATTGTGTATGAAATATGTTTTCTGCTGCAACATTACATATTTCATTCGTTTTTTGGGAACTAATAATTACTATTGCCAATGTTAGAGATAGATCTAAAATACATATTTTCAAACAAGATTTGAAGATTTGAAGTGTCCATTGCCTCAAAGGCCCTGCGTACCTACGACGACACAGAAGTACAGTGGCACACTTAACTAGCCATTTTAAAGACCAATATATTATTTACATACTACTACCTAATTCATATTTTAATTTTATACACCTTACTGAATTTAATTTTAAGTATGAGCTGAACCATGTTAATAATAATGTTATATTATATCATGGGGTCAATAAAGGGGAAAACCCAAACAAAAACTTTCAGATTCAATGTTTAATTTTTAGATCTTGTAAGGATTAGCTCGACTGTAGCTAATGTGCCCAAATCGTTATAATTTATAAACTTGGATTGTTTTTGTCTTCTATAAGCATATCAAAAGGACACTTATTGCCTTCATCATTAGAAATAGACTTCAGCCTAAAGAGAATATATCATAAACTAAAAATGTTTCACAACTTTTACATATTTATTTTTTGTTATTTGCATTTTTGGAGTATTCGGTATTACTTCACTATAGTAATACAGGTAGCTAAAGGGAGAAGTATTCCCTATCTATCGTTTAAAGCATTAAATACAAAATCCTGTTGTAGAATAATATTAAATAGATTAGTTAGCAGCTGTAATGCTTGTAAACTCGTGCGAATATTATACAATTATCCTGCAATTTAAAGAAATAAATATCGTTAGCACTCATTGTTGCATTATAAATATATTACGTGTTTAATCATGCGATTAATTGCTTGAAATGTTGTAGCTTGCTCGGTCAGGTTAATAGGGCAAACTTTGTAAGCGAAAAAGTTTTCGTAGAACTGCTAGAGCTGACAGATGAATCAAAAAGGAAGCTTTATGTATTTTATGTAGGATTAAGAATTCGAGTGGAACGGTGACTAAATTCAAAGCCAAAAGTACGCAGTAAATATTTTACACATAGATTTACATGTTGTACTGTGCGCTTCGTTTCTTGGCTATTGCGGTTTTCCGCCAGTTTATTTATGCAACTAAAATGTAAATTTCCATAATGCTATTTTTATGTCTATAATTAATCATATTGCACAATATTGTTACATTTATGATCTTTCTGTCTGTTTCTGTCTGCTTCATCAGAACAAGACACATTTAATGTGAAGGAGTTAACCTATAACCGATTGAACCCATCTTCGAATTTAGCTTTGCAACAAACCACTGAAAAGTTGGAAGGCGCTCCTAATTTATCGTGCAGATGATTAAAAATTATACGTCAATCTAATAACTTAGTTACCTAGTCCTTCTGACATATACATGGATAATTATCAGATTGTGTCTTGTGTCTTTAATTGACTAATATAAGACAGTGAGTAGAAAAGCTAAATTGGTAAATAAAACATATTTGAAGGTAGTACAGAATAGTAGCAGCAGGTGTTTTACAAAGAACGAGTTTGGAAACGATTAATTATTTTTCTTTTGTGGCAACTCAGTCAGGTTTTTATAGTATTCAATATTATTCGTTGTCTGCAATATATAGAACAGTGCAAGATGTAATATACTATTATATGTACATAAATCTTGTCAAAACTCAAACATCTAAAGCTTGACCCTTTGGATATCTGCACGTCACCAAAAGCTTAAGGCAAAGATGCCAAGCATTAAAATTTAGGTAGCCTGGATTAAGTAAATTGTTAACAATGTATAATGCAATGAACGCGTATTATGCCACACAGTTGTTTTCCCTAAAAATCCGTATCTGTTGCACAGTTTTCTGTAACAGACACAAGTAACGTTTGTCTCATCTCATCGCAATGTGTGTTAGGGCCACAGTATAAGAGCGTGCACCCAGTACTTATTACATGACGGTATTTCCTTATGAATTGAATATGGTACGGAGTGAAGTAATCCCAAGCTTATAATTGCAGTTCAGCAATAATAATACATGTAATGTTGTACATCCGTTTTACATGAGTTTAAGTCAGATTAATTTGATTCATTTCACTGAGACACTTAAAGCTTAAATTTCTGCTCCACCACCACGACTTTCCTATTTAACGAAAGATTTTCCCTATGACGAATTGTGAATGGGGCAGCTGACAAGATACACTTACCGTGAGAAACTGTAAAAAGGGAAATAAATAACGACTTACAGCAATGTCACACAGAATCTTCAAAGATATACAGCATTTATATTACTCTGTCTATTATACAGTTGACACTGACCAAGCTTGAACCTCAAACTACTGTCCCAGTTTTTAAAATTCAAAGATTAGTATGATATTCCCTTTGCTATTTGTCAGAATAATAATAAGCAATTACATAGCATGCTCTTGCCCGGACGATATACGGAATATTATGAGATCTGTAAACCAAAGCAAATATTATTATAAGGAGCAATGACAACTTTTAACAGAGTCTTGTGGCTGCATTTTAATGAACCTACTAAAAATCGTGGGGGCAGGAAAGAAAAAATGACACAGCTAAACTTTTCAACCTTAATAATTTAATCTGCTATATAAAAGGTGCCTCTGAGCAAGATTTTTTCTCATTGTTCCTTCAACGTTCATATTGTGATGTCTCCAAAAAATTTCTAACTAGCTATAAGGTGGTAGCAGTGAAAAAGTGTAGTGTGCTATTTAATAATAATATTGCAATTCGTAGGTCTGATCCATTATTGATAAAAGTTCTACTCAGTTTGCAATAATACTATTGGACTTGTGCTTGGTGTGGATAAATCAACAATCGTCATGTCAATGTCTACATTTTTATATCGTATAACGTGTAAATCTACTTTCTAGAAATCGCTCATGTACAAAATATAATTGGAACTGGACGAATTACAGCGAAATTTTACTTTGCCGTTGCATTATGACTTGTCTCAATGAATTTTTGTGTAGTGAAGGCTCCAAATCAATTGCTATAAAAACCTTTGTGATTGTGCTAGTAACTGCTTTGCAGTTTGTAACATTAGTATCTACACAGCCACCTCTCATTAATAATCGCACCGAATTAGAGTTAAAGTCTAACAATTCTCTTGGAAGTTCTCGTATGGAAGCTATCGTTCAAGTTCATCCGAAAACTCAATATTGGGTGGATAAAATCGCAAAGAAACGTGAGTTAAAACATTCTACCATCATTTACATAGCAGTCAAAAAATACCTGTCCCAATTATTAACCTCAACCATGAATCAAATATAAAAATTCATGTAAATCATGAAGGAGTATAATAAGGAATATAATATGTAGCATGCAATTCGGTAGCCCGTCCTGAAAAAATGAGCCTGGAAAAAATCTTACATTATCAACATAGTACACCATAATGAATATATCTTATAACTTGCAAAAACCAGATATATACCGTATACCTATAAAGACTATATAAACAAGAGGAATGTCTTAAATTCCTTTTTGCAGGGTAAAATGCAGGTGGTATATAAATATGTGGGTAATTGTGTATTTCACATGGCTGACGCAGTATATTCTGTACTATAATGTCAATAATATTTGTACAATCACTTGTGTCATCTTCAGTAACTCAAAGATCAGTAGTCGATTCTAGGAATTGCTCATAAGTCGTTCAATGCAGGGAATTTGAAATAGTACATGGCTTCCGCTTGCCTTGTTGGATGTCAGCCGATGTGAATGGATTTTCTACAACTTTGGTAGGATTTGACAGTTATGATGCGAGAGAGTTTAGGTCAGATTCTGACAATAAGATCACAATTGTATGTATAAAGGTAAAAGATTGAACTGACTGATGGTGAGTGCAAAAAGCCATGTAATCTCTTCCAAGCCCATACCGCACAGTACATTTATAACAGAGAGAGAGATAATAATATTATTATGATGTTTTATAGTGATACGAGTTGATAGGAAATATGCGGTGGTATAGAGGAAGACACATTTTGGTGGTAGTAACATATAGTGGCACTTTTCTCCAAGGTGTATGCTCAATTCAGCAGATCGCTTTCGATATGACTTGTTGGCTTCCACAAATGGAATCGCACAAAATTGAATTCCTTTTTGTCGTCGGATGCTGCGTTACCTTCGTACTTTCAGCTTACTCACATTTTTATTGTTTCTCCAAGTTATGTAACAATGAACGATGAATGCTCATAGTTGAACTTGCTTTTATTATCTTTCTTTCCTCCACTGCGGTTGCAGAGATACATGATGCTCTTTTCATGGCATCCGTAGTAGTGTACCTATTATATCTTTCATTTGGATTCCCAGTCATCTATAGAACCACAGCAAGCGAAAAAGCAGGGGATCATGATATTATTACCATTTTATAGGTTTCTGTCACAGTTTTCTTGGGCACATGAAACTTCTGTATGTACTTGTTAGTGTGGATGAAGATCGCTTGGATTTGGATTAATCGTTTGTTACTATTACCATTTCTTTACTGCCGCTCATCTGTGACGAGTAAAAAAATCTCTACGAAATGATTTAAAAAATCAAAATAAAGTTTAGTCTCAGTCAAATGTAGGTGGTTGCATTTAAAGAGTTAAATCGCTTCCCTTCATTTGTAAAATGTAAATAAATTCAGGCTTATTCTTTAGCATTCAGATTTTAAGAGATCTGAAATTTGAGGGTTTAACTTTACTATGCAACTTAAATTTTAGTTTTATGTCAGGACAAAATATGTACATGTTTTACATGGGGGCATTTGGAGAAACAGAATTAATGAAGATGTGCAATGTTCAGAAGGTACAGTACAGAGTGTAATGACAACTCGATATGACATTTTGTAAAAAGGATAAAAGGTACCAATACCAATAAATATATAGACAGAAAACCCATTATTGAATTAAAACATTGTCAAACCAAGCAAAGAAATTATATTATTACTATAATAACAATTAGTTTTTATTGAGAAATAGGAAAATCAAATATACATCCAACAAAGTTATATACAAAACCATTTAAGTGCTAAGGGGTTCGAAGGACAAACTTACAATTGCCTTCAGATGTAGAAGGGACATGGTGAAGTGAGACTGGTCGGGTCACAGTAGCGTCATAGACCTTCAGTTCTACTGAATTGATAGAATATTTTTGTAGATGTATTCAAGAAACAAAAAAGCTCTTTGCCACAGAAAGACCATTTTTAACCGGAGTTATAAAGTATTGGCTAACAGTGAAATAAGCAAATGTCTATAGTTACTAGTAGCCAAAGAACTATAAATGTTGATTAACAAAGAAAAATCTTAAACTATGTGTTTTGGACAAACGACTTAATTATTTTACAACTTATTTATAGAATACATTTCCTCGCCCACGCGGTGGTAATGAAGTAGCATCCACTCAATCTTCCATTTCCATATCTGGTGCTGAGGTTGAACCTTTTATTTATGAATATAAATCTTTTATTTCTTAACCTGAATCTTATAATTCTGAATCTTTTATATCTTAAATTGAATCTTTAAGTTCTGAACCTGAATCTTTTAGTTCTGAATCTGCCATTTCAGAATCTGTTTTTTCAGATGAATATGAAGTTGAACCTTCTTGCCGTAGTTGAGAAATAGTAGTGTCAGCATCAGAGCTTATGTCGCCGCCTTTCGCCATAGGGTCCGCATGAAATTCCCCTTGAGTCGCTGGCACCAACGACTAACGTGTATAAAATATTGATTAGTTTTTTGAAAATAGTGTTTTAAAGTTTACTTTCATAAAATAACTATTTAAATCCTAAATATTACTTCGTACTATTTTTACATATACCTACCTTCCCAATTATTGGGGGAAACTGAAGAATATTTGCATTCTTCTCCAACTTTTCCTCCCAGATGAATGTAGGTAGAGTTCCAGGTTTGATAACCAAATTGGCATCTCCTTCTCTTTTAATGGAAAAGTGACCATCACCAACTGAGCGGGGCAGGGAGTGCATTTTCTGAATGGTTGTGGCTTCAGAAGTTTTGCCTGTTGTGAAATTATAGAATACCATTCCTTTTCCAGTCTTTTGTGTGTTGTCTTTAAGGATGTTTAATTGATCCTTGACTGGTTTGACTGGATTTTTACGGCAAACTTCTTCCGATTTTGATTGTGATTGTTGCGATGTAAGTTCCAAACGTTGCTTAGCCTTGGTTTTATCAAATTTCCTATTCCATGGAGCTGCACGTTTCCTATCGAATTTTTCTCGAGGGTATGTACCCATAGTGATAGCTGCTTTTTCCAACATTGCAATCATTGAGCTCATGCATTCGGCAGTTGTAATGAGATTGTCGAGAAAGAATTTTGATGATGGTCTAACAACTGAAAAGTCGCATCCAATTGTTCCTTCCTTTTCTATATAGTCTTCTCTCTGTATATTAATAATGGATACGCTATAAAAATAAGCAGTCCCATGTCATTCATATTTACTAAAATAGTCACACAATTTCAAATGTAGTTTACCAGGAGACTGAAAGAGTCAAATTTTAATCCATTATTTGAAATCGACTTCTCTCGCCCAACTGCAGACATCTTAGCAATAAGATTTTGAAAATCAACGTCCTTAGGTCTCCTGATAAGATTATATAATATATTAGGATAATTAAATTACAAACAATTTTGTAAAGAGAAGTTTTAAAAAAGGATTAATTACTTGTTAGCTACGACGGGTTTATTAATTGGTTCACCTTCCCTGATATTCTCTTGAGTTTTTTGCTTCATTTCTTTGTCCAATTCTTCATAGTCACAGTGTAACAAACCATACAGATTAATTTTTTATTTGATAAATCAATTATTTGAAATTAAGTATCGAATAATAAATGTAGGCATTAAAATTTTGAGATTTTAAAATGTATTATAATATTAAGTAGTGGACTAATATGCGCTACTAATAATAATATAATAGTAAAAGTTATTTCATTATTTAGTTGTGATTATTTTAATTATTATTACGTACGTTAGGTACTTTAGGTACCTACAGGTTCATACATTTTAATTAAGGTCGAACTTTTTACCTGGGCTGTTTTGAATGAGGTTAAGGTACGTTTTTCCAAATTCGGGTGGGACTGTAGTAGTTGTAGCAGGAGCTGTAGTAGTCGTTTCGGAGTCTGATGAAAGGGTATTCATATTGTAAATTCTCAATTTTTTCGAGGTGTTGTGCAACAGACAAATTTTGGATACGAACTATTCAAGCGCCTGGTAAAAAAACAAAAAAAACAACTCATTAACCAATTGTTCATGGTAATGGAATAATGGTAAATGACAGTTTCAGTTCAAGATAACCTGTACCTCCCTATGGAGAAAATTGTGGACATTAGGGGAAATAATTCAATTTCGCATTACAATTAGTCTAATGACAACCATTTCTTACATAATGAATACGAACTGTTGAAATAATAAACATTATATCATGTCTCAAAATAAGTCATATGCAAGAAAGAGCGCATCTAGAGGGTGTCACAGAATGCCCTCATTTACAAATATACAATAGATATTTTTGGAATTTGCAAAAAACAATCTAAGAGTACAAATGCCTTCAAAAAACAAAAAATAGTTAAAGTTTTTGCGTTACGTGCGAATTTAGTGTGCTTTTGGTTCACTTTACCCTAAATTTTTCTCAAATATTTCGCACAGATCTGAGAATTTATTAACTCAAAATGGCCATGTGACACCCCAAATAACAATCCTAGTTACGCGCCTGGTCAGGTCAGAAATTAAAATTAGTGACTGATTCCTACATTTTTTTATGGAAAATGAAAAAAATGGAAACATGTCCCCGACTGATTAAGAAATTCTCTAATCACACTTGAGGGGTTAAATTATGTTTTACTCGTGTATCATTAACTTACCTTATATGCACAACTTGATGTTTCCTTAATTGTGCTGTATTTTCTATTCACAAAAGTAATCAATAGTCAATCCGCTTAATTTTTCTTTACTGCTACCTTTCTATCAACCTACTTGCTTGACCACCACCTCTACTATAATACTCACTTCGTGTCTTCTCTCCGCTTCTCTTAATTCTATACCAAAACGAATACCCGGCGACTGCTTTGTCCTTGTGGGGTTCAAAGTCCACGATTTCCGGTAGTTCTGTCGCTTGGGTGACGTAACCGTCTAGTCATTTTATCTAACCAACGCATCTTACCCTTTTGACCCACGTGTATATCTGATAATTATTTTACATGCTTCATTTAATGAAAACAAGCCTTTTACAATCGCTACATGTAACACAACAATAATTGTATATTTAACCATTTTCATCGTGAATTTTCATGATAGAAATATTCTCACTAGGATGGCTCAAATCCAGTATGCTCAAATTGACAATTTCTCAATATTTACAATTGAAATAATCAGCTAGTTAATTATTGCAGCAGAAATGCAATTTATGTGCGAAAGCTTTAGTTTTTTCACTAGATAATATATAGACATTCTTAGAATATTAGACTTGAAACTCTTATTTAATATAAGCGGGCACAAGGGCACTGAAAGGGTCTTTTTGCGGCCTTCAGCCGATAATACCAAACTTCCTTCTGACTCTGGGGATGATGTGCCCCTATATAGTGTCCTTATGGTAGATAAATATTATTTTGGTTTAAATATACACATGCGCTTAACCTTATGCTATACTCAAACCTTTAATAAAATTTTATACAAAAGTCCGTTCTGAAGATCTTATTTTATATTCACAAGGGATTGAGATTCACATTTATGATGTCTAATTTTTTTTACAGTTGCACCTATTTTCTCTATTATTTCCCTGTGGAATGATAAATGCTGGACTGGTAATTATGACCAAGGCACCTGTTATTCAAGGTAAGATAAGTCTTTCAAATGTATGTATGTAAATTACCTTTGTAAATTTTTTAAAACAATTAATATGCCTAAAATGTAGGTGCATTTAAATGTGCGCTTTTACAGTATGCACTATTAGGCGTGTTTATTCAATGTTCTTAAATATCTGTATTATTTATTCTATTGCATACTCATTCTTAGTGTTTTAGGAATTCGGGGAAAATTCACACATTCGTAGGTACGCCCTTGTTTGGAAACATACGCTGCAACGATGCATGGCAAGTAGCCAACATTGAGAAGAGTAGGAATTAAACGAACTAGTAGCATTTAGGTTGTCGTCTCACATATATACAACTATCACATAGATACATAATATATAATATATGATTGTATATACGAATACATATTGCCATTTGCCCAAGGGCGTATCTAGGGGGTCACAGGGTGCCCGGGCACCCCCCTTTCCTAAAACTGCTAACAAAATTACACTTTGGGCATCCCCCCCCTCAAACCATTTGTGACCCTCCCATATGGCAATCCTAGTTACGCCCTTGCATTTGTCATTAATTCCCGTGCATTTAATGAAATATTAAGAAAGGAACGAAACGTTATGAAACACAGATATATATATATCTTATGTTGATCAAGCACGTATCTCTAATAGAGATTGGGGTGATTGATTCGGCAATAAATGTGCACTACACGGTAAGACATGCTAATTTATTGAGGAAAATCTTGATTTTCATGATTTGGGAGGAACATGTGATCCGTGTCACCCACTCTCCCCTTAAATACGTTCTTGAGGTTGATTGGGTACATTATATCACACAATAAGGTGATAATAGAATTAGGTGTGTAACTGGTCGCTTGAATTCATGTTGAAAATCTGTATTTTACACTTCCCCAATGAAATAAAACCCCGTCTTACTTACATTTAGTTTTGCAAAATTTCTGGTTTTCTGGTCGTTTAAAACCAAGATGTTCGAATATGTATAATATTTTCTATTCTTAGGAAAGAATGCCGCAATAAAGGAGGAATAGCTCAAGGTTATTGTGCTGGGGGATTTGGAGTTTGTTGTGTTTGTAAGTTGTAACCTTAGCCCTATTATGAAAACCCTAATTTCAAGTAATTTTCTTCCAAAATTATGTAACATTCGAAGAAGTAAAATATCCTTGCTGCGTTAATATTTTTTTGAAAAATACTTTGATTAGCTTACTAATACTATCTAAGTCAAATGTTCTAAAAAGTGTATTAAGAGAGCATATATTATAGTCTATAATATGTATCAGCAATGTTCACAAAGGTAAAATTAATTGGAATGATATAATTGATTTTCTTGTGCTTTCAGTTTCATATTCTTGTGACACAGCTACTGCATTCAACAGAACTTACTTCTCCAATCCAGAATATCCTTATTACGCTGTGCAACAATATTCTACATGCAAGCACACGATGTTGAAGGTAAGACCTGTAAAAAATACAAAATCTAATGACAAAATATTTCTTTTTCATTTTTATGTCAGTTTTGTATTTTATATTTTATATTCGAACGAATATTATTATATTAAACGCCTACGATTGTTAACATAAATAATTACAATGGAAATTATAAAATCACTTCAGTTGGACGGTATTTGTCAATTGCGACTTGATTTTGAGTCATTCGAGCTGGATGGTACGAACGAAGATGGTATTTGCTGGAACGATATGTTTTTCATTCAAGGTGTTGATTTTGCACTGCCCCAACTCTGTGGGGATTTGACAGGACATCATTGTAAGTTTTTGCACATAACGACATTTTTAAATCACCGTAAATATATCTTTAGCATTCTCTTATATTCTTTAGTCAATGCTTTTACAAATTCGGCAAAAAATTTAAGTTGGAATAGAAAAGTGCGTCTCAAATATTATACTTTTACGCAGTAATATTTCATTGCTTTCCTCTAACATACATAATAATTATTCATATGCAGATTGTATATGCATTAATTACGATATCTCAATTAAATTAATTGCATGGAATATTTTGTATGATATTGTATGCTCCTCTTGTAATTAATATTGCAAGCTGAGTTATCATTGATGCAGGATTGTTAGTATAGTAAAGATGAAATTCAAGGTAGTTTCAAGAGTGAGAAATTTCTAAAATTTATAGCAACTTAAATTTTAAGAAGTGCATGCTTGTAGAAATTGATATTGGACATTTTTCACATTAGTGCTTGCATTCGTATAATGACAGTACCTATTATTTGTATCCTCATACCTATAAAATCTTCCCTGAACGAGAGTAGGTGCAAAAACTATAGAGTATCTCAGATTCATCTTTATTCCTTCGTTTGAGTTAATATAGAGTGACGATATGAAGTGAGAATTCGATGATGAAGCATAAAAACTCAATTAGGAAGTCGAAGCTGAGTCTTGCCACTGAGAATGTGACTTGGAGATTGCCATTTTTCATGTAATAATAAGGCAGTTACTGCTACTACGCCACTTTCTATTGTGTTCGTACTCCATAAAGCAATATGGTCAGATTTAATAATAATATAATATGTAGCATGTATGTATAGACATAATATGCACATATATTAAATTATATACTGGAATGGTAACACCAATACATATAGTTCAATATGTACAACAAGTGACTCGTTAACTCGATAGCCAAGGCACGGAGACGTCGTTAATAGGAGAGTCGTGTAGTTTGCAGTCATTTCTTATAACTGCCAACCAGACAATTTTATCCACTCTCAACCTTTTAGTCTCAGATTTTGATTGGGTTTGTTATTTTGCGAACTCAGTCATTTTGACTTTCCGCACAACAAATAATGCTAATTGGATTTTGGTATGCACCTACCTCAAACCACAGAACATGAACTATATTATGTCTCAAGCTCATACTACTTAAATATTGCCATTTAACTCCTTCAAATAGATACGCAAACTCAACACAAAAATAAATTGAAAGATCTTTATTTTCGTATGTCCAATAAGTTCCATTACATCTTACAATAATTACAAAAGAAATCATCTCTGTGGGAATTTTTTCGTCAATTATTACATTAATTAGATAGAAAAAGTTTAGCTGTAAGTGATTTCTCACCTAAGCAATATTTAACAAATAATACAAACTTTTATTCTGAGCGAGCAATAAGATTTAGGTGATTATAGTTCTACAATTTCAAAAAGAATTTTGATTTGTTGTTTTTCAGTATATCTACCTGTTGGGTATAGTCCTGAAATATCATTTTTCGTAACTCTCAACTCTGGATACCCCTGGAGAAGATGGAAAATTCGGACCACTAAAGTAAAATGTTGTTCAATGCTTATGGGTACGTGCGTTATTTCTTATTAGACATCGAGTCAAATTTTTATTAATTATTATTAAAGCGATTTTAGTGAAAATATGGTGATTATTGTTGAGCATGCGAGACACATACAGTAGAAACAGAATTAGTTGCCCGCCTGCCATTCCTTCCTTATTAAAATCTAAACGGCTAACTTTACATGGAGTGAAATGTACTTACAATCCTAATTTTAATGCAGTATAGTTTCTCTCGTGCTGCCAAATTTGACTCAATAGCAAATTATATACGGAGTCTCAAATAGGTACATATAGTATATTTCCATCTCTTTTTAGTTTATAGATGTAGGTACTTTATTCACTGTATAGAATTGAAATGAAAGTGAATAAAAATGAAAAAAGTCATTTATTTGACAGCCGTTGGGTCAAAGTACCCAGAAGAATCACGCATTCATGTATTATAGTAATCATCTAACAAATTGCGATGGTATTACAGATAAATGCATGTTGATCAAGCACCAGGGACAACATTGGGGTAGGAAAGAACCACGGCGCGCTGGAAAGCTTATTACCTAACGTTTTATGTTTTTCAATAGAAACTTTGTAGTAGTTCAGATCAATCGACTTTTGATTTAAAGGTGATAATCCCAGGTTTTTTAAGAGCAGAAGGTGTTTGAGGCTATGCGGTTCAATGCTTCCTGAAGAAGTTTGTTGTAAGTTTAAGACAGAAAAGGACGTAGGTGTTTTTTTCATTTTTCTGAAGCTTACTATTTAAGGATGCTGTGTGTATAGTTCTTGCAGCCGTCCTTTTTGATCTTTGGTCTGTTCTGTGTTCTGGTTGTGACAGACCGCAGTAAAAGTGAAATAAAAGAAACGACACGTTTCAACTTGGAAAAGGAGATGAAAAAATGAAAGGAATATGAGCTGCTAATAAGAAATGAGTGACATGAATTGAAATGACTCACATTTTTAGTTACTCCTATGCATATAAAATATAAATAACCATCTCCCGGATACTTTCCTCCATACGAACAGGAAATTCTCGTCATAATAATAATAATATTTTCTTCTCCTCTTACGGCGTGTCTTTCATTTCGGCTTGAATTACTCTTCTCTGTATCCTTATCACGCTTTCCTAGCAACACCCGTTAGCTGTTAGGTCTCCAGACAGACACTGCATATTTTCTCGCATTCATATTCCTCCTGATATACGCAGTCACACTCCTCTTCCACACTTCCTGTATAATCCACCCATAATAATAAAAATAATAATACGAGAAATTACAACATGTTGATGCAAATGTAAGGCGAAAATAATTCCAGCTAAAACTAGCTGTCGTCGTCGCGTCGGGAGTATCTACCTCCTGCTTTTTTTAGTTTGTATATAGGCATTGCATATTATTAATAGTATTTTCCTACAGAATATTATTACTTGCAGACAAAATGCTCTCTCGATAAACCAAATGTAAAAAGTTACAGCGACACGTTTCCCAGTTAACAAAGTTTACATTATAATGAATGCGTAGCATTGTAAAAGCATTTATCTACGAGACTATAGACAGACACGTTGGGAATAGCAGATTTATAAATTGCTTATTGACACAATAAAAAATGGAATTTTAAAACTAGGCTAATGAACTATTCTTGTACAATCTAATTAACTGTTAGTTAAGAAATTTCTGCTAAAAGCTAACAATAGAGAGACTTTGACAGTGCTGTGTATTTTACATTAGTGAAATCCAATGCTTTCCGTGTTAGGTACACATTCTACTCATTAATTTAATTATATTACTTCTAACGAACCAGGGAGGCGGCACGTAATAATTAATTATGAATTCTCTGTATGTATTAGTTGGACGAATACAATTACGTGCTTGAAAAGTACATTTTCATAAAGATATTCTCATCCAATGAAAATTTCATTATAATTATAATGTGACTTCAGGCACTGCGATTTTAACTTAGTAAGAAAAACGTACATTAAATTCGCACATGTAAATGTCAAATGTTAAACGACATGAGACACAAGTGTGATAAAATGTACATCGGAGCATTTCCATGTATTTGTTAATGTAAAAAACACTGCCATGCTTTATAATTACCTTTAATCCATAACGAGTAAAATAGAAGTGTAAAAAAATAAAAGATACTTTGCTTATTTTATTCTTTCCTTATAAATTGCACTCCTAGATTGAATATAGTAAATATAAATAAATACAGATGCAGTTGCAGCTGTAATAAATCTTTAACGGCTGTACAATGAAGGGTTCATATTTATCTTGTATTTTTTCCATTATATTACCTCACAGGCAATTAGTCATACTAAATGTGCTTTAATGTCACACATTTTGTCTTTTGTGACGTCTGAAGTAAATATCTGTCCACTTTGAGTATAACATTTCCGTGTATGCGTTTCCCCTACACACAATAGCACTTAATACTGCTATACAGATTGTTCCACACACTGAAAGTCTCTTGACGTGCATGTTTCCGTCATGCCATGAAAATTCAGCTTCATGACACGGAAATTCTACTCTTGACTCTGTATCCTATCTGCTTTTGATATTGTTATTGCACCATCGCCTCCAAATAAATAGATGAATAGTGTAGTGGACTGAATTAATGAAATCCATATATGCATTACAGTTAATAAGCCACAGGAAGCAAATCAAATTACTTTATTGCGATGTGTTAGTTCAGTGAAGTGATACGAAATAAATCATCTGCTTAGATACCTTTAGGTGCGTGGGTATAACACATCCGCAGAGGTATAGCAGGTATTAAAATCCTCTGAACTTATTCCGTTGCTTGCGAAACTTGTCATTTCAATTACATAAAGCCATATGAGACGATATGATGTGTCCCACGTAGTATTAAAATTCTATTGCGTCATCCTGCAACCAGTAAAAGGATAAGGCTGAGCGTGTGTCTCCTGTGTGTTTGTCGCTCCAAGAAATGGCTTTCCCTATTGCTAGATTGCTACTTGAATTCACAATTACTGCAAAAACATCCTACATTAGAAGAATTTCCTTCTCTCACTCACACAGCAGTATAAACAAACTACCTTGACTTCTTAAGGTTATACTACCTGTGCATTTATAATACACAGGTTCACAATGTCAAGAATTTAAATCCTTCTAACACAAATCTTCCTAGTTGACTGTGTACATGGAAAAGACATAAGCCTCGGTCATAATATACTTGCTTTTGCAATATACGTTTAAATTATGAACAGCGAAAGTCCTAAGCTGCATAATGTTAATGTTAAATGTAATTTAAGTAATTACTACCTTTAAATGCAAAAAATATTTTTTCAATCTTAACTTGTTAAAAAATCCAAGCTAAAAATAGCATAATAATAATATTCTTCGTTTGGAACTTTGTTTTCACGGGCAAACTAAACTTGTAAACTACACGGGGCACTGTGAGACTAACACTGATAAATATTATTATTATTCATTCATTCCATGCAGAGATTAAAAGATGGGTTTTATACACATTTATAGTATTTAACCATGAATTTGTATTTTTTTCTTGCTTGCTTCAACAGCTCCAGGAGGATGTTTGCAATACCACAGGGGTATATCGGGTCGTATTACAAGTTTCAATTATCTGGACGGAGAACCATCAAATATGAACAAACTCAACTATGGCGTCTGTGTGCGTAAAGAAAAAGGATTTTGTGCCATTCAGGTAAACAGTTCCTCCCACTCAAATCCATGTTATCTTGTTTGTATTTATTCATAATTTATGTATTGTCGAATGAATCTTCTTTTCCATCAGTCATGCCACAATCAAAGCCGCTGGCAACTTCTGGTGTGTGCAAAAATGTAATCAGTCAAAATCCTAATTGAATTTTGCCTAAAAGATTTATTGGCCATAATATGGTAAAAACTAGTTATTAGAAATGCATCATTTATGTTATATAGTTTGTGTAGGTACAGAACAATTTTTCATGACAAAACCGAAGAATAAAGCTTAGGAAATATTATATTGCTAACTTGGTAGGTGTAGTATGTAATTATGAAGGTTAATGTTAATATTAATAATGTTTCGGAGTTGTATTGTAATGGCAAAAGTTTATTTGATAGGATTGCACAAACTTGCTTTATTGCTTCATGTCTTATAAGAACAGGATTTAAGTTGTTTGAAAATACAACATGATTTGTATATAACCCAAATATAACCCGATACAATTGTAGACAACATTTTTACTGTTGTAAGTGCCTAATACTTATAGTGCATAATATTGAAGAGACGAAAGATACTTTTACCATTTTACTAATGTTATAAGGACCATTATTGTGCATGACTATTATTTACATGATATCATTAGGTTTGAATATAGGTAAGAGTCTTTTGAATTTGTGTGTTTGTCTCTGTTGTGCATTGAATCATCCATTACTAGCTTTATTGCATGGGTACTTTTGGTTTTACGTTTTGTGGGGAAATTCTGGGAAAACATTAGAGTGAAATGTGCTTTAGATATTATAATATTACCTTACCTAGTGCTTAGGCAGTAGAAATGCACGCAGGTTGCAGAAAATTTAATATTTCTGTCTATTTAGCTTAATACTTTGAGTAACCGCCAAGATACTGACAAGTCTACTCAATTATCTGGTTGAATTACCTAGCGAAATTGCTAAAATAAATCCCACGTTTACAAACTACATACTTTGCTTGTGGTGCATTGAACCTGAAGTGCACTTGGAAAATTGCCTCTGTCTATTTTCTTTTCTCATGTCATTTTCAGACAAAATCTGAAAATATTCAACTCATTCTTGTGTCTGCTTGATATTTATGATGAGCTTCGTTTGTTTTGTTATTACACTGAATTGAAAAACTGGGTTGCTTTGTAGTTATGTACACTTCATTATTTTCAGGATTTGGGCCTTTGTGTATGAAATAGAGAACAAGCAGAATCTCGGATTTTCCGAGGAATGATAGTGGGTTAATTTGCGTAATGGAGTTTCTGCAGTTCGAGTTGGCAGCTAACAGGTGCCTTCAGTTCAGATAAACTTTAAATAGGTAGACTGGATAGATTTTAGCAAAATCATACTCATTCAGAAAATATTGCAGACTCTTTATTATCATAAACATCTAAAGATGAGTCTTAGAATTGGAAATTGTAAAGTACAGTACGATTGTCCACTTTCACTCTCACAAGTCTACGCTAGCACAATTTGAATTATTAGAAAATAATAGGCATTAGATTAATTATCGGTAAATAATCCAGTCACAAATTAAAATCATTTTTTCCTAGAAATAGAAACCTTCGCGTTTTATAGAAACGCTTGTAAAGCTAAAGTTGTTATTTCTTCATGTATAGATATAAAAGGTAAAGTACAGAATAGTTCGAAGAATCTTATGTGAATGTTATTTATTACTCTGCTTGTGGGTAACGTATTTTCCTTGTTCCGGTAATGAAAGTTGTATTCTGGTGATTTTATAAAGCTAATTTAAAGTAAATGCGATTGATAAATTGTCTTGGAGATTATTATATTAGATAGGTACGTATAGGCATGCATAAATATCAGACAACAGTAAAAGGGAAGAAAGAAGGAGAAAAGGATATCCGATGACTTGAGTGAAAACTTTTAAATTACTTTTACCTACATTAGATATTTCTTTGCTGGTAGAAAAATATGTTATTGTGTGAAGTTGGCATGGGGCAGGATGGTTTGCATTTGACTGCAGCGTTGCCTTTAGACTAATGCTGAAATTGGATTTGCTGGAAGTGTAATTATATGTTATGTAGTTGTGCTTGGTAGATGACGAAAAAGTTTTTAAGGAAAAATATATTTCAGTGGTCGGTATGTCATCATCGAAAAAAGCGAGATGTGGAGCCCGAAGGTCCCAGGACAAACCGAAATTCCTCAGATTTCTCTGCCAAATTCATTCCCGAGAAGGTGAACGCTCGACAATTGACTATCAGAAGTGGCTATTCCGGTATCAAGGAAAATCGCGTCAACTTTTTCGGCTCAAACAGAAAGTTGCTGTGTGGCAGCGAGGGACTGACTGTCGTTGAAAATAGAACACCTCGAAATGCGTCTCTCCTGGAGCTCATCTCCTGTCTTCCTTCTACCTCGAGCCAAGCAAACTCCGGAGGCAACCAAGGAAAGCCACTAAGTGATTCATGGCAACCCATTATTAGAAATCGCCCAGAGCAGCACAAAAATGAAGGACACAGTGAAAGTCCGTTGACAGAGCGCCAAGACCTCAGAAAACAACCCAAAAAAGGACATTCTTCTGCAAAAGCTAAGCCCTTTGCATCTGCACCTGCCAAAGTTCATCTGAAAAATAAACTCCCTGTAAGTACACAGGGGAAAGGACAACATTGGCTCTCCAAACCAGTCAAGCCTGCAGCCTTTCCTAACGTCAAAATACCTTTGTTTCGCAGAAAAGCCCAAGGGTCTGCAAAACCAGGGGGATTCAACAAAGGCAGTAAACTAAAACCTTCAAAAGGAATTTTCAAACCAAATAGAAATAAACAGAAAATAAAACCGAATCACAAACCATTAAAGCCCCACTACGGAAAAGTTAAACATCGACCCAAACCTAAAAATAAACCCAAACAAAAAACTTGTTCAGGAAAATCAGGAGCCTTTCCTTTTCCTTTTCCAGTTGTTTTGCCTTTTCCGTTTGGTGGAGGCGGAGGAGGAGGAGGAGGAGGAGGTGGTGGTGGTGGTGGTGGAGGCGGAGGTGACCACGATGGTGATGGATGGGGCTGGAAGAAAGAATCCATTATATGTAAGTCGAATATTATTACTTCCTTTCTATTATCATTATTAGAAATCATGAGAATAGTTTTCCCATCAACCTACGTAGTTTATAAATTAGATACAAATGTTTAAGCCCTTAAACAGCTTTACAGATAAAAATCGGTATATCTGGCAAATCATGTAACAAACTTATTAATCTTTAATGAAAACAAAGAGAACTTTCGGACGGGTTTACAATTGGATACCAAGTTCTATATTTATAATAAAATTTAACCTTATTTCCTGTTATTCATTAAAAACTATGTTATCAAAACTTCAACTTAATGAAAACATGGAACATTGAAGGTAGGCCAGAATACATACGCGAAGACAATGACAGTATAGATAAAATTATATCAATAAAGGTCTCTAAGCCCCACTGAGGAGGATCTGCTGCAAATGAAAAATATGATCATGCAGCTTATTAGGAAAGAGATTTTGTTCACTACTTATTACATCTCCCAAACCGATCCCTCTAATTAGTACTAACGAGGACATTATTTTAGCAAGAGTATTAAGACTTTTCTATGTACCTTTCCTTGGGCGAACTCTATGTACTATTATCCCTGATGTAATTTGGTCCTGCACCCTTTCCATGATACAAACATTAAACAGACTTTTTTGGCTGACAAAACGGTCGATGACTCCTGAAGTACATCAAAGTAAAGAATATCAAACAGAAATTAATAATGTAGAATTTTCATTTGCATAAATCCTGGAAGAATCAAAGAGAACTCATTATCAGAGACATGTAAAAAACATTTTAAAATATATAGAATTTTTTGGCATGTCTCTGAATATATTTCTATGTAATACAAATCCTATTTTTATTTGCTTGTTTGACGAACATAGTTTCGGGAAAACTTTCTCGAAATAAAGTTGCGTCAATTCCTTAAGAAAAACGTATATTTATAGTTTGCTCTTTACCTTCGCATTGTATGTCTACTATTATATCAACTAATGTCTACTTTCCAATGGTAGATTATTCTCCTGTTTTAAATAGATGCAATTTAAAGTTTTGTTTCATGATGCACAAGAGGCAGCAGACCTTTGATAAAACTGTTTAAAATTATGTCTGAAATCGAATCTGTTTGAAAAGTTTGCAGACGGAATTTTTTACAGAGTAGGACATTTTGTTGTAAATTAATTTTGGAGTTTCCATCTACTGCAACAACAATATGATTCCTTAAATTTCATTATAAAAATGAAATATAAATTTGATTAAAATCTCAATATTCCTGAAAGTTGTCCCCTAATGTACTGGGTGGTATGTTTACAGATATGATGTGCTTATATTATACTCGATCACTTATTGTTAGTAATATAAAAAGTGGCATATTTCCTGACTCGTTGTACGCTGTGTAAACAGAGGATTAAAGAATTTAAATACAAAAGAACTATCCGATCGGCTCGAACGGACTTTGTTAGAGTAGAGATTAGTTCTACAAGTGTACTTCACCCAACATAAGAATTTTCCGGGCTATTTTGTTAGAAAAGCTGTATGAGACAAAGCCTCATCTCTCCCTCTCCCCCTCTGATTGCAAATAGACTTATTATAGGCATCTGCTGTTCTCTAAAAGGAGAATGTTGCATATAAATAGTACCTGACTGATTCTGAGAGACTTGTTAAACTTATTTATCGTGAGTCTAGTCCCAACCCAGACCAGACTACTACAATTACAGTCATGCAGATATGTCATCCACAATACTTAATATTTAATACGGGCAAAGTAGGGAAATAATACTGGCTGCGCGTATGTGCGTTACGTATGTCTAGTGCATGCATAATGCATAAAAGAAGATTGGGCCAACTCAAACTTCCTTTCGTATCCGCCTCAGTACTTATTCGTAAGCTTCGTAAAGTTTGTTTAATTGAGCCAAATCAATTAATGGTCTCAAGTACGTCTCAGTTACCCTTATTTTAATTAAATTTTGATATATCCTTGACTTTTCGAAATATATTGGGAAGCAAAACAGACACACTCGGTTCATACATACAAACATTGCAATGGCAGACAATTTTAGGTTGCGAATGTTTCAGTGTCCATCTATTTTATCTGCACTTTTGCGAAATTCATTAAAATCCTTCACCTATTATTGATGATTGACCTCCGGCTCCTTTCCTTTCCCAATTTTTTATTTATTCTTCTGGTAGATAATTTTCTAAGGATCCTAATTTGAAGCTTTTTTAATTTGAACGGATAGGAACCGGCTGTCGTTTTTTGAAATTAAATAGTGAACATAATTTTACCACTGTTTTTTTATTGTATCCCAAATTTTACCACCTACAGCATATATGCATGCAATTCAAAAGATGTTCCCTGTCTGAAATTCAGCATATTTGACGTCTATGCGTTAAGTCGCTCATCTCACATTTTCCACTCAAGCTTGCGCTCGGCGCTCGTATCTTTAGTTGTAAACTTACACAACGAGCAAATGGGAAGGCTGATGCGTAGACTGTTTGAGTTGGTCCATTATTATCTGGAATGCAAATAGGATGTGGCAGGAGGAGAGCCTGCGAGTAGGTTAATATAATCATTGCAATATATTTATTGTGGATGTGCATGTGAGTGTGAGGTGTGTGATATATGACGTAGTCATACATAGAATGACAATATTATATGTACGTGAATGAATGTGATGTTTAATGGGATTTGGGTTGCAGCTGACACAGAGCCGTACTTAATTCGGGTGGTGACGAATGAAGACTGGGACGACGGACTCAGTTCATTTTGTATGGATTGGGAACAAATTCCTTGTGATATGTGGAACCACCAGCCTACATTCTACACTCACGATGAGATGTAGATGCACCATCGCTCATATACATGAGGATCCGTTTTACATCTCTAATTCCTACAAAGTCGGCAATATTCATTTATGTGCATATACATCCCCGTCTGCTTGTGTCTCCGTAACTTTAAAGTGGATTGTACGAAAGCCGAAAGGTATGGATATCGAGTTAAATACTCTTATTAGCTCAATGTCAGGTCTACTTTTGCTTTATATACTTTGTCTAATGTAAATGAATACACTGATAGCAGCGTCCGTCGTGTTTAGTAGTTGTCAATTCAAATTTAAGTCTGACCAAAATATTATTGCACGCAGTAATACGAATAAAGAAACGTTGTATAGCTAAAAATATTATGATGCTGTGGGTAAATTGAAAAGAAATAAAAATCATTGAATAATAAAATTTTATAAATAAGTGACTGCAATCAGTAGTATGTAAGTAGGTATATAATATAGTTACAATACAATTCCTGCTATGTGGAAAAACAATTAAATGTTTGCAATTGTGTGATAATTGTAACTAGACTTGTATATGGAACAACTGTCAGTATTCCTACAAAAAATTGTACTTAATTTAATACTCATGTGCTTAATTCTTATAATAATATTATCCCACGTTTGTTCTACCTTTGCAACAGTTAATTGCTTACATTTGCACGTAATAGTATGGACGTACATTGTAGAAGCAATTACACTGTATTTTCAGTTTCAGATCTGGAAGGGTGTCTACTGCAATGTCATGATTCATGAATATGAAAATAATAGTTGAATATTGTAGACGTCAGCATTTAGTGTGTACGTGTACATGAAATGACTATAAAATTTCACACTTTCCCATATTTTTCAGATTGCGGCGAAAATTAAATGCTCAAGGTTAATATTTACGATTTGTTATTGTTCAATATAATATAAGAAATACTCTATGTATCTAAAATGTACATAGAAATAGTTACTTGGGCTTCCTGGTTTTGTTTTTTATTATACTGTAGTAGTTAGAGACAGTTAGATTAAACTTTGGTCACTTTACGTTAAATATAGGTTTCTAAAGGAATTGTTGGAAGAAAGATTTATATAATTATTAAAAGTAAGGAAGCATTTGTGTAATCTGATTTTGTTTAATTTATATATGTAAAAAAGATGTGTGTGTAACTGTACCTATGACATTTATAAAAATAAACCTAGTCTTACTGATAATAATCGTAGCCAATTTTTTCTTTGCTTTCGATTGATGACACTTAAGTCAAACTATCAATTACATCTATATACGCATATGGGTTAAGCTGACAAACTGTACATCATTGGTTCATTGCACACACGAACATGGCACTATTGCTAAAATAAACAACAATGAAAACTCGAAGCTATATAAGAATATCGGTGACAGCATAGCGCACGTGATAATAAGCATATATTAAAGCTGTTGCTCATTAATTAATAAAGAATTTAGTCGAAGCTTTTAGTGATGGATCTGGGAATACAAACACTGACAATGCGAGATGTGAATGATAATAATTAATCTGGAAATGTTATATAATGCCCGTGGAGCTCTGGGAATAAACTTTGAGTCAGATCGTCATTAGCGTTTATGAAAGGGAACATGAGCTTAAAAAGGATTGTAATAATTAATAATTAGTACCCTGGTAGATTGGTACAAAGAAAATACTTGCGTAATATAATAAGTCCCTCCCGGTATACTAATTCAAGCAAAACAATAAGTATGAAAATAAATATTCTGCTGCCCTTCTTACATTATTAGTCGTAGCAGATTGAAAGGATTGTGGTGGTTGGAAGAAAGATGAGAATTGAATAGAATTAGCTGTACCTGAATCTTTGGAGGATTCAGATTTGGTTGTTTTGTGCGTGGAGTGGAGGTCAGGTAGCTCTTTAAATAATCGTATTAGACAGGTTGATATTTTACAGCGTGTGTTCTGCGTGCAGAACAACGTACATGGGGAAAACGTATGAATTTCGAGTGAATTCAATGAAGAGAATTCGGAAATGAATTAGCAAGGTGGGTCGCCAGCTTAATCGGGCAGAATAAAGACGAGTATGTTGCTCACAAAGACTCCCAGACGAAGAACAACTATTCAAATGATATTAAATTTTGCTATATGGGTCTGTATACAAATGATATTGCAAAGCACGGCGCATTCAACTAATCCCCAAAGTAACTATGACTTACAATGGTAATATTTTAATCCTTTTACATTGTGATGTACGAATAATAAGTAGAACCGAGTGGATGTATTTATTAGTCACTACAGTTCTGTTCTACTTCATAATATTCCATAATAATGCAATCCTCTTCTGTACAAATAATATCCTCCACACGGCCTATTACAGAGTCTCTGAGCTTTTCTTATTACTCACAACTACATAATCTGCTTTATTACCCCCACCTTGCTTTACATAATATCTTACCTTTGTACATCCTTATCTTTTTCCATGCATCCACCTTCATTTAAGTCACAGAGCCACTAGGCAGCGGACTTAATAACTTAATTCTCGTAAATATTAACGGTGAGCTCAACTAATCCAAATATTCTATTGTTTAACTCCGCTTCATTAATGTCGATGTTCATTTTCGTGTTATTGTGCATTCTATACAGACCTATACATTTATTCACAAACAGATTTGCTTTTGCTAACTTTACCCATTCTACGTTAGTACAGCTCTACGCTAATAATCAGCTTTAACTTGGACAAAAGTACTTCAATTACAGGATTTCCATAGAAAATTTAAGAAATTTTCGGTTCCCTGTACCTTTACGTTTGAAAAGTTTCTGGTTAATTTTTCTGTCTAGTGATCAGTACAGTATAAAACCATGGAAATTAAACGGTTGT
This sequence comes from Pogonognathellus flavescens, assembly GCA_019776165.1. Taxonomy (NCBI): domain Eukaryota; kingdom Metazoa; phylum Arthropoda; class Collembola; order Entomobryomorpha; family Tomoceridae; genus Pogonognathellus; species Pogonognathellus flavescens. The sequence continues at coordinate 80,717 of JABASD010000077.1, read as the reverse complement.
ATATAACCGATTCCAAAAGGTAGCGAAAGAATACCCAATTATCTAAGACAAACATACATTAACAGACAAAACAATTACAAGCAGCAGAAGCTACTTATATTTCATTTAATCGAAGGGTTTAAGTGATTGAATACATTTCTAACTTCACCTTTCATGTGATCCACGAACACACAAAAATTGATCGTAATATTTTATTTTAATTCGTCGCTGAAATAATCTGGCGACAGGCAGATGACATTTCTATATATTAGCTTCCGCTGTTTAATGAAGTATTTCGAAAAACAATTCTTTTGAGTTCCATTCATTTTTGTCTCATTATACGTACAATGCTCCATCTACTAAAGTTTTGATATTATTGTAATATCGTGGATGGATTCTCAGAAAGAGAAACGAAAACAGCTACCTCAGCTATCATAAACTATTTATTTCAGCTTTCTGTAGATTTTCTATCGTCTCTCTTTAAACATCAAATAGGACATGCAACTGTTAGTGCACTACCTCAGCAAATTTTGTTGCATCACAAGGAAATGATGAGATGCAATTTATTACTGAGTAAAACATATTCAGTGAGATCGTAATATTAAACATGAATTAATTTCTTCCACAATAACTAAATATTTAGTAGTTATAGAATTTGGAGTGATGTTTGCAAACCTTCATTCATCTTTTCTACTTCGTGTATGAATGAATGAGTGAATATCAAAGTGTATAAAATATACGATAGTCAATATGATCTGTTATAAGTCATAATGCATCTGTTGAGACTGATCAGTTGATAATATTATAATGTAGTAGGTAGCCTTCTGCTTTTATGTAAGATTACGCACAAATATATTATTATACTGATTATAACCATGAAAATTGTGTAGTGCACTAAAATGAAGTTTTACTAAGCAGTATGAGTAGAAATACTATATTTTGTAACATACAATTTCACGAGCAGAAATTTGACACATGGAACTAAATATTCAATATCGCAATAAATGCTCCCCGTTGCATTCTAAAATGCACTGCTTAATTTGGCATGTCATGGCCATGGTATAAAATTAAATCTAAATGCACACACAAATTATTTCAACGACTGTGTACAACAAATTGAACACGCATAACTGTTATGCCTCCAATACAAATACTTTCAAATTATAACCTTTGAAGCTAGAAAATTGTGATTATTTTCGAGTAATCCTTTCAGAATTTCTCTACGTGAGTTTAAAATAAAATAAAATCCTTACATTATCGGCACATGTTATCGTTGTACGTGTGTCCTTAAAGTATCCCCGAATATTTCTAAAAGCATTGCTTAATCCACATTTAGTTTCATGACTTGCCTTCGTACTTGAAAATGCATCATTAGATCTTGTTTGTATTATGTGCAGTATCTGAATATATTATTCACTATACTCAGGTTGACTCAGGTAGGTACAATTTTGGCCTTACTACATGCAATGCGTTTGTTTGATTTGATTTTAAGTGCACCATCTTTGAAATAAATTTATAATCTAAACAGGTATACGGTATACGTAATTGTGTTGGAAATATTTAATGAAGTATATTATTTGGAACAATGTACCTTCATCAATTATTACAAGTGCTCAATTGCAATTAGAGTGTAGCTTTATTGAAAGCAAGGTTGAAGCCATGCTCCAATGATAGAACAGTTGCCTGGAAAAAAACCGGGGACTGTGGGCCGTGATTACTTACGTTACATTAGAGTATTGCAAGTGAATGGTGCTGTAAAGGTTATATCGTTGGTATTTAACGTGACTGTCTACTGCCACTGTTTCCGCGAGTGACGTAAGTAAATTAAAGTAAAGCAAATAAAGCTGCAAAGTACCCAAAGGTGAAATAAAATAAATCCCAAGAGGACCATGTTTTGTTTCGTGACTGTCGTATTTCTTTTCCTCTTTAGCACTTGTTTGCATGCATTTCTTCCCTCTACTTCCACCGATCCTTTTACTAATATTATCATCCCTATCAGAACCCACACACATACACCTTCAAATAAATACACAACTCGCAGCACATATAGAATTATATCTCACCATTGTACCACATCGAAAAACTTTCAGGATAATCACAGTGTTTGTATTTAAACATTGTGAACTACAAATACATATAGTTAACTAAAACAAACACAAACGCCCTTGTTCGACATCTCACATTCCTTTGGTGTATCATTACGTACACGTACATATTATACTGATATAGTTTATAGTAGTATGCAGTAATTGCAGGATTGTAAAACGTACGTTTGTTTACGCAGAAGAATTTGTTTTCTCAATATATATGTCGTAGTCAACGAGAGCTGTTGGTCAATGGAGCACCATTGCCCGGGCGTTCGGAGACGGTTTCTAGTTTAGAATTTCGCTAACCCCAAAGTTTATACCTTAAACATACACCGTTTATTTTGAATTTTATTCCAGACATACCTGAACCTTACTACAAATTTATTCATGCATCATACTTTGACTTCCGTGTGGTTTTCATAAAAAATAAACCGTATGATGAAATGATGGTTAAAATCTCGATCTAACATTCATTTCATTATAATGTTTTATTTTTTACTAAAACCACACCCAACTCTAAGTATTATGCACGCATAAGTTCGTAGGTAGGTTCAGGTATGACTGGAAAAAAATTCAAAATAAACGGTGTATGTTTAAGGTATAAACTTTGGGGTTAAGCGAAATTCTAAACTAGAAACCGTCTCCGAACGCCCGGGCAATGGTGCTGCATTGACCAACGGCTCTCGTTGACTACGACGTATATACATACAAATATATAATATATTCAGTAGTATCTATAAATAAAGTACATAATATTATGTGTAGTGCAGTTGTTTTCATTGTAAAAATATTTTATCAAAGAAAGTGGAAGAGTGGTCGACTTGCTTTCGTAAATGTTTATAACATCGCATCGCGAGATAATATCCTTAATATAAGAGCCATATAGAGGTTCTATTATTTTCCAAAACTTCGATTGGCACAAGTGTTGCAATTATTAGGAAAACAATCGTTTTTTAAGGAACAAAAAATAACTGATAAATTGCAGTAAATACATTATTATGATCTATTGTTTATAAATCCATAAAAACAAACCATTTGCAACGGTGCAATAAAGTATCGTAAGGGTGTTGTGAACTTCGACACGACAATATTAGCTGTGACATCATCTTGTACATCTTACAAGTATCTTGCGATACTTAATAATAGGTGACAATAATGTAGCAACCATGAGCAGCTAAAATGACGCAGACCAACAATTGAAAAAAATAAGAAAATTAAATATTTATATTTTCTAACAGTGCATCCATAAGTTTTACTATATGAAATATTATACGTTGCTTATTGACGTTATTGATCCCCGGTGTTGACTGGTTTATTAAATAGCGTAAGCAACTTTATAAGAATCGTGTCTGTCTACGTCTGTCCCTCCTACTATAAATCTCGAATGTATTAAATCAATTCGTTCAAACTTCTCATACGTGGTCAATCCAGAAAAGTCTACCTGCAAAATGAAGTCAATCGGTAACATTCATTTTGTAGTAGCGGGAGCTACTTTATAGGCACGTTCTGTCTGTCTGACTATCAATCATAGCAATACCTCTGCAACAATTCAACATAATTCGTTCCAACTTTGTAGAAACAGTTGGCAACAACAATGGACAACTCTTTTGACAAAAACAGTTGGAAAATCAGTGGACAGCATTAAAACATGTTCGGTAACATAGGTGAAAGCGGTGTCACCCGTTATCCAGCCAGACCAGCCTAGAGCTGATCGGTACGTAAATCAAATCAAAAGTGCGGATCTTTATTAAATCTGTTTTGAAGTGGTTTATTTATGTATATTTATCTATATTATGTACAAACTTATAATCTATTTTTATCATAAATTGAGCTACTAAATTATTTTGGTTATTATAGGATTATGAAACATTAGAATGATAACTCCTAATTAGAAGTTGAATTATAACTTATAGCGCCTTCTGGTTTTGCAGAAATTGACTATTAGCGTCATCTTTAATTTTAAAGAGTAGGAAAGTCATATCGGCTTCCTTGATTCAATCTAATATTAAATCAAAAATTAATTTCCTGTAAAAAGGGACTATCCAAATTGCCCATCAGAGGGGCGTTGTTTTAAAATCGCGATTTGTTGGTTTAAAAGGAGTAAAACAACTGAAACTGGAAGTAAAGTGTGTCGTAATATCATTTTGTGACTATTTGTTTCTCTTGTGTGAAACAGTGTGAGAATTCTGCCTTTTTCGAATACATTGCCTGTCGGCAATCCACCGTGCATGATTTCTTTTCTTAGTTTCAGTTTAGGATTCGTCTATGACTATGTATGTATGGGAAGTGTATCTGACTTGGGTAATGGCGAAATAAATCGGATGCATATTCATACATTATTAATAATTTGGATAATAGTATAGAGACTATAATATTTAACAGTTTCCACTACAGAAATACAGAACAGATGCATAGTAATGCACAGAGATTTTATGGCTACACTAAAGACTTGGTAGATTTATTCTTCATGAACACATTTTTTACATGTTAGCATTTTGTTCTACTTTATCGAAATTCCAAGTGAGGTAGAGAAGCCAATGAAAAAGGAAGGCTGCTGATTCTATGCGACCGAAGAGAGGCAGACACAGACACGGAGCATTCTATTAGAGAGAGAGAGAGATACAGTGGTGACACTGAACTCGGTGAAGTATATTACAGAAAAGCGGAGGGTGTGTATGTATTTAGATCTACGATGTGTCTGGTGGATGCTGCCAAGCAAATATCTGTATTTTCTGTTGTGGGTTTAAAAGTGAGTGAGCAGAATCCTCAATGTTCTGATGCAGTGCATTGTAGCGATAAGTCGTTGAGACAATAAAGACTGTGTACTCTTAAAAGATTAGTGAACGGGAGAAGAGCTCCTCCAATTTATTGCTACAGTAGATTTACATCAGACACATAAGTACGATGATACGAGCATCAAGGTATCTACTTGTGAGCATTCTGCATTTTAAATACTTTTCCTATGCACATCCCCCACATCTACTACGCTCCAGAGATACAGGTACTTTGCTATAATTTCAATCTCTAGTGAGTAATTCAACAAAGCATGTAAAGTTACATCGAATATTTAAAAGCTCAGCATTGCACTGCTTCACATATTATGTACGTGTGATTCTCATCAATGCTGCATTAAGAAACTCCGTCCTCACACAAAATTCCCAACAAAATTCCTCTGGAATTGTCAACTGTATCCAGCAACCGTATATAGCCTGCAATATTATAACACACAACATGCATGCCATTAATTTTGTCGCTTTTCTCCATTAATGGCTGCACTGTTTCTTTTATTTTGAACTACGAAGGTGACTACCCATTAGTTTTTATTTATTATGCTCACTTTGCTAAAGCTTACTTTCTTGCGAAACTGCAATACCAAACCAAATCGAACTTCTTCATTATATCTTACTTGAGATATTCGCTTAACTCAAATTCAAACTGCAAACTCAATATTAACTAAACTACAGGATATAATATAGGTAACGCTGTTATGTTCGCATTAAGTTAATCCTTTCAATTCTAACGGATTTAATTCAGCTACTGCCTTTTGGGGAATGATTTGAATTGGTTCTTAGCAAACAAACCTCTAAAATTGTTAAAGATAAATGAAATTGTTTAAGTTATACACTTCTACTTATATTTTAATTATCATTTATAAACAAACTAATAGGAAGTTCAAATATTACATTCATTATAGTGTCAATTTATTTTTGAGAATGCTCACTTGGCATTTACGCTTCATATTATTGTCTTACATTGGTTTGATTGTTGTGTACGTAAAACTGCATACAGAGCTTTATACCTTTACTATAGTGGAATATAATAGTTTCTTTTAGATTGAGATAATTTTTGAGATTATTTTTACGGGGTTTTTAGGTACCTTTACTATATAAGAGTAGAAATTTCATTGAAATTTCTTTATTATACAATTTTCTAATTTAAGCAGTGGTAAGACAATTCAATTAGTGGAAGGAAGAAAATTGAATGTATTTATGTATTTAGAAAACCGACCGATTCAAGAAGTGAGAATAAAGTCCCATACAGATACTGCTACAAGTTTAACTTTGAATATTAAGCGTGTTCTGGTAAATCCTAAAGCAGAACTAAAACACGAAGTAAATTGTATTGTATTTTGGAAAGTGTGTGGATTGCGTATTCCCTGTTGATGGTTTGAAATCACAGCCAGCCTTGTGGAAGAAGACCTGGCAGTGGGATTTCTTTTTTGTGGCTGACAGACAGAGGCACACATTAGACCTTCTTTTCTCAATATATTTAATGGAGTAACCATTCTGTTTCAGTCCATTGATGTTCTGTTGTACCTTAGTTGGTGCATTGCCTTTTATGACTGATTCCTTGAAGGAGTCTGGCTCTGATTACTCTATTCAATTCACGTAAACCCATTTTCAAAGCCGGATTTTGGAGGATTATGCAAGATACGATAGGAGGATAGGGGATGAGAACAAGGCATGCCAGAGAGCTCAATCATTTTCTTTCATAGCATAAGCTTCTCCTGCGTTTACTTCTCATCCCAGCTCGTCCATCTTAAAATACAGTTAGAAATACACATGCTACTCCTGCCATTATATTACCAGGCAAACTACCAGTCAACTAGCTACTCCTACCACAAGGCACAGCAGAAGAACAAAGCGTAACTTCCATTCTATTCCCCTATCGCCATATCTGTCGACCTCACCCACCACAAACTCCATATCTGCACACATCATCAAAGCATCTGTATTCAACCTCAATATTATAATCCCTCCACTACAATTCGCCATTGTGCCATTTTTGAGGAATTCCTTCTGTCAGAATCAAAGAAGAAAAATACTTCCACATGCACATTTTCCCTGATCACCCCGGCCTCTGTTTCTTTTGTGATCTTCCTTTCATGACAATTCTTTTTTATATATTGGAATGCGTCATTCAATACTTTCTCCAAATTACATTCTAGTTAGGCATGTGCCCCGACAAACTTCCATCCACGTTCTAATATTTTTTAACAGCATCATTTTTAAGCGCATATAGACATGCATAATGTTGTTGTCATTTATATTGGCTGAACTGCACATTATTTATTGGGACATGGCCAAAACAGTTTATACTGCAACTAAATTCATATTAAGTTTCCGCAATGTGTGTGGCAGATAATTTTACGCATACAGTATAAAGAAAACGATTAGAATCAAATACAATCGTGTTAATTTGATAATTTTTATTTGAAAAAATCGTATATTCAATTTTTATTTCGAATGAAACAAGTTCCCTTTTATAGAACATTCATTTCACAACTAAATACAAATATTACAATGTATTGTATTATATGTTTACGTGTAAATTGATTAATGCATGTGAAAAGAGGGATTTAATATGCTGAACACTCTAAGATCAAGTATGATTAATTCTACATTCTATTTACAGCAAAACTCATACAGAAAGGATCTAAATATGATTACTCGGATTTGATGCACGTCTGCTTTTCAACAACATTCTGCCAGTTGGATATTAAAGGGATTTGAGAGTTGATAAGTACACAAAATTGATTTAAGCACCGCTTTACGGCATAAATGAATCCATTGCATAACATAACAATGAACGGGAAAGTAGAATCTCAAAAATGATTAAACTGCAAGCGTAAAAGATCATAAAGAAGTCTCTATCTGTTGGAATTGTTTGCAGTAGCAACTGTTCGCGAATTCATTGCCAAAAGTAGTTTAGGTATATCTGTACATACACATGAATTGTGGAAGTAGGTTTATTTTTACAAACGAATTTGTATAGAAGGAAGCTGAGCGATTGGGTACTAACGATTCTACTTTGTAATATGTACGAATAATTCCAAGAAAGATAAACAAGACCATGAATTTTCAATCTGGATGTGATGCTTGGCAAAACTATTTTATTCAGGGTAGTAATAGGAAAGAGAATTTGGAATAGAAGTTCACTGTGTTCTGCTTCTACTATATATAATATAGTACTATAGTAAATACTATTAGACTAATTCTAGTTTGAGAGGCAGAACAAAAATTACTACTCGAAAAACTTTGTTTGCTATTAAACTTTGAATGGAAACAAATTAGATGCTGCTACATTCGACCGATTACTCGCAAATAACAACAAGTTTACGTAGTGCGTACTTTTTGCATAGTAACATGTACGAAATTCAACTTTCCTCCTGACTATGTGAATAAAACGTGGAAAACAGAGCAGAGATCTACAGATGCAGTATCTGTACATGACCACTGTGCAATGCGTGCTCGTGTTTACAAAAGATACATTCAACTAGTATTATATATTGGGAGTAATAATTCACAGTTAAGAGCCTACTAAGAAAACCAAAATACACAATAACAAGTCTGCACATACTAGTGAGACTTAGACATATCCTGTTTTATTCTGTACACCAAATATATACCCGAATCTACATACATATACCTTGTGCAGCGGTAGACGCCGCATAGAAGACAGATAGATAGAGAGAGAGAGAAAGAGGAAAACAGAGGAAAAGTTTGTCTAGACCCGGTATGTGGAAATTCAATCTATTTTCCTCCACTTGACTTTGTTTAACTTAAACTAAACAAGTTTTCCTCTCTCTCTCCCTATAGACATTAACTTGTGCTTATGTTATAAAGCGTACGATGTGTGTATAGAGAGGTAAACCAATATTATAGCACCTAAATACACAGAATGCTACCCGTACTAACAATAAGTACAAGCTTAAGTGCATGTTACGCGTGTTTCTCTCTTATATACACCTAAGTATATAATTCTGCACTATATAGACCTGCATTCTTACGTAACACATACACACACACACAAAAGCATAACAATACTTTCCAATCTTCTCTTCTTGGTTTTAGAGTCGACTTTTATACAAGAAGTATACAGCTACCTATTGTGTGCCAGTACTTACGCGTACCATTGTACTTTGGGCAATAGCTAGGACCCATAAGGAGATGTACATTGTGTGCATACGTCTATATGTACATTATACAAGTTTCTTTTACTACTTTAGTACATTGAACGCAGTTCTTATTCTATGCATTATTGTACTTACATGATATGCCTACTGAGTGTGTGTGTTTCTATAGGAGTATTAGAATGTGTATTGTATAATGTATGCCAAGCGGAGAGACTGATGTGAATATTGTGCATACGAGCGAAGAAGGAACGAAGGAAAGAGAAGAAACTACTAGTTGGCTTTGGCAACTTTTCCCATCTCTTCTGCGAATTTCTATGTATATGTACTTAACTACTACATGGAACTACCACTACTACAATACATTCTTAATAGAATCTTATCTCGAACGAGCAATGTAAAGCTCAAAGCACAATCCCGTATTATTGATGATTTAAACTTGTCACAAATCTAACGATACACAGTGAAAGATGACAGGGAAACGGGAGAAGGAAGGCCACATATATATACATAACATTACACTCATTCAAAGCACACAGAGAAAATATTAAGAAAAACTTTGGAGCGCAGGGGAAGTTAGTATTTAGTTATTATTGTGGTGTAAATGGTTTGTATTGTTGTAAAGAGTTGTAAGAGATATAGACGAAGTATTTACTATGTGTGTGTGTATATGGACTGTGTATTCTTTCAACAGACATTTCCCACGCTTTCTCCAACATTTTCACAAAGGAGCTTTTAACTGAGTGGGTGTGTGTTCTCATAATAGCATTACACATGTATGCACACTACTTCACATAAATACGTAGCTAATGTAAGTAATTCCAGTTCTGCAAGTGTGATTGTTAGTCTTGATGTCTTTATATAGGTATGAATGAACATCTCTGTATATATTGTGTATAGTATAGAAATGTATTCCTAGGGCAAACTAACTAGGAGTGTATTTCTCACATAGTATATAGAGGAAGGGTCTTGCCTGTCTCAGTCTGAGTGGAGAGAATCTTATTATTTTAGTTACACAGTGATTATTAGTGCGAGAGTATGACATTGGTGTGTGTCTGTGTATAGGGAAGTGGAGAACAGATAATAATTTACATGTGTATACTGTGGTAGCTTACAAGGAAGAGCTAAAGTAGTTTGAGACTGGGAATACATAACATAAATAGAGGACGAAGGCGAATTCTGTAAGTATGAATGGAGGAAGCTGAGAATGAAACTGGAAAGTAAATATATTCCAGTCGACGAAGACTCGCGTAGTACTTTATACTTAAAATATATTTGAAAGCTTGATATTATTTAGTTATTTTATTATGCAAGAAGAGTTGAAGTTGTAATAACTCGGTTACTTTCCTTCTACTTTCTCCGTATAACGTGTGGCATGGAATGTAGCAGTAGAACACATTACTTCACAACATACCTCTCCTCTAGTACATCTGTATTTTTGCACGACATCTTTCTCGATATCATATTTTGTGTTAGTCTGCCACTACTATTACGTTTCAGTTTCTGTGTGACTACTATATATGGGAAAAGTGTACTAATATATATAAAGGCATCATCTTATATGGGAATCTTAAAGCAAAAGTCCCACTCTCTGTGGTGGTACGTCTTCTTTTTCTTTCTTATTCTTCTGATACTACGTGGGAATGTGGAGGAATGTATGGGAGATATAAGAGAAATGTATGCAGAGTGTTGAGGATATTGTGAGGAATATTCTGTGTATAAATGTACAGGGTTGGCGGGTGATAGTGTGTGGTGGATGGTTTGGTATATGGTGTGTGGTAGAGTACGTGTGTCATCCTATATTATCTTGATGCAATGCAATGCTCATGTACTCAGTTACCTACTTACTTAGCTTACAAAACGAAATGTTATTTCACATTACATGCTTCGCTTCGTCCAAGAAAACTCTTCCTGCGTACTCTTCACTTCAGATTATATTATATTTGCAAAATAAGTAATGGTAATAGTCTGCGGTTTTGCGATGTCATCCCTTCCCGCGACTCTTCTTCCAGCCACTATTTTTTACAGACTTTGCACAGCAAACTATACATACACAATTCAATCCTTTCACTCCGTGTAAGAACAGACCCACAAAACTTACTCAGCTAACTACGTAATGCACAGATAAATAAAGCTTCCCCTTCCACCACAAGCTTACTTCACCTACATAATATATTATTTTTATAAACAGTTACCCTCCACCTTATACTGCTCTTTTACTTCTCTCAGACCACCTACAATACGCATCAGAAATAATCATACCACTCCAGCTACTTTCTCATGTCATTTCTAATCCGCCATTTTCTATTTTTCAAATCCCACAATTGCTGTTGCTTCAACTACAACGCTCTTCCCATCTAATAAACTAGTTCTCACTCACTGTACCAGATGTGTTGTCACTGAATAAAAATAATATTCAAGTAGTAAATTATTAATTATCATTTTGTATCAGATTCAGTCTCAGATTGAGAAAATCATGAAGGAAATACAATGGTTCGATAAGTGTGTTCTTCATAGGTAATATAGCAAAATTGAACAATTTGGAGATCAAACTGATATTGGTAAAAAAGCTTTGATGCTAATTATAACTACAGTTTGATAACTTGGAATTTATTATCAATTTTATTTATTTTAAATAATACCTACTCTGTTCTGCAGGTGAAAATTACAACGTATCAATTATGTTTTTAATTGCTTACCGTATGAATTTTTTATTAAAATCTTATCGATAATATACACATCGATTTATATTTCAGCTTGAATTGTCGCTTCCCAAACTCATCATATTTCTTCTGTATCGTCTCTATTTTTAAATAAATTAGGTATAATATTTGTTATATACATTGTAAAGTATATGAAATGATGTTGAAAATTTAAAAATAAATTGCTATTAAAAGTTGATCGTTAAAATTAATTTTGCTTCTTCAGAGTCAGTACCAGCAAAAGTTGAAAATTTACTTCTGTGAATTTTTTGCTAAAAATTGGTGTGGTCGCATAATATAGTGGACCGGGATTTGAAATTGGAACCAAGTTACATCTCTTCTCTGTATCATTTATAAAAAGGCATAAATATGAGAGCATATTATTTGGGTATTATACGAAGGAAGAGTGTGAAGTCGTTTTTCAATGACAGAAATGCATAAGAGTCATGCATGACAATGGTATGGGCATGAGATTGAAAATGTAATAGTTGTCATTTCTCACTCCGGAAACATTTCGTGGAAACTGAAGAACGTAGTGAATACCTATATTATATGCACAGAAAATACACACTATGTAATAACCCAGGAGACTCCAGCTACAACATGACACCATTTGTAGAGCTGAGTCTTACTTTCACTGCAAATTCTCACTTTTTTATTACTTCACTTTAATAAACATCGTGAGATGTTTTATATGAATGTTCAATCTGTCTGTCCGTCCCTACCGCTATACTAAAGAAATACAAAACACAATTCATACAAACTAGGTACACATACTATTGACGCCCTGAGTGAGGTTAAATCAGTCAATATGAGGTCTATGGATTTGAAGGTGCAATTTTTTATCTGACGAACCATAATCTACAAACTACGAAATAAAATGACAAATTGATTTCTGCCGACGTTTATTTAGCATTTATATTTAGCAGCAGTGCGTTCTTATATTCGTTGTTTTAAATGTTACTATTACAAAATCATGATGTTTATTTGCACCCGGTTTTGCACTGATTTATTGATACAGAATGTTGAATAAGGTATTATACTTATAATGATAATGATAACTGATAATTTGGAAAATAAATACACCATTGTTATAAAGTAGCTTGCGCTACTTAATAAATAACTCCGCTGACCACATATATTAAAAAAACATGAATTGTAATTTGTCGTAATATTGAAACATTGGCGGTCTTTTAAATTCAAAAGGTGACAGATTTCACTTTCAAACATAAGCGAAATTGACATAAAAATGTTAAGAATACGTTGCGTAATCGAGGCTGTATTAACACAGTAGTCACTATACCAGGTCAAAGGTCATGAAGGTGTTGACCGATTGATCCCATCTTTGAACTTAGCCTCACATTGGACCTCAATAGTACTTGCACCAAATTTGATCAAAATATCTCCAACCGTTTTTGAGTTATCGTGTTGATGGATGGACAGACGGACAGCTTTACGATTTCCATATAGTAACTTCGTCACTTAATAATTGGATTCTTTACGCTTTTTTGAAAACTTATGTATAATTTTACTTGACTTAATTTCGTATGAAAACTTACCTTTGAATTGCTCACAGGCATTAACATTACAGTACGAATCGTTTATAAATCTGTTACATCCGAGAAATACTTGTCGAAATACTTGTACTTTTGACAAGTTGAAGACGATTTGAAAGGGACAAAGGTCATGAAGGAGTTGACCGATTAACCCCATCTTCGAACGTAATCTCACATTGGACCTCAATAGTATTTGTAGCAAGTTTGAAGTCTTTAGCTCAAACTTCTTGGGTTATTGTGGTGAAGGACAGACAGACGGACGAACAGCTTCTGTATTTCCATAAAACAACTTCGTTGTTTAAAAATACTTCATTAATACTGAATATTAATGTATACGTATGATGTATGTATATGCGAGAATAATTTATAATTTTTATACTCAACAAACAAATTTGAACGATTGTAATTGTAAATGTATAAACAGACAAATCAGTGAAACACAATTAATAAATACAATTATTACGCAGGTTAAAGTCTTAGTTAAATAATAGCATTAAATAACTCCTTTTGTCATTAGCTACCGCAAGGGCGTATCTGAAGGGGGGGGCTGGGGGGGGCGGGTCACAGGCTGCCCGGGCACCCTGTGACCCCCCTCCTAGATACGCCCTTGAGCCAATTTATAAATTGTGTAATAGCATTGGTTAAATCACTATCTACAATCAACATGTGCAGATTTTATAATGAATTATATTATTTGCTCTATTATTGACTAGAGTTGAATGGAATGAATATCAGTTGTTGAATACTGTATTTTACAATTTGAATAACTTCAAATTTACTTTTGTGTACGAAAAATGATTGATATGAAATGAATGAAAAATTACAAAAGACAGGGATAGTTTAAAAATATCTTTATGACAATGAGACTAGAATTGAATGTAGAATACAAATGGAATTTCTTTTATTTATTTTATCTATAATAAAAATATAATAGATAAAATAAAATAAAATAATTCTATAGCAATACAGTGGAATGTAGTACACAATTAGACAAGAAGGATTATATTACTTGCAATCATTTATACAAGTAAAAGAAGACATGAAACATGTCACATACAGACCTACTGAATAGACCTGAGATTTGTATGCTTTCTTTGTGCATTTTAAATGTTGCGACTGTTTTACCTGCGTATTAATTTCAAGTAGAGCACATTAGTGTAGTGGATGGTTGGAGGGACTTGGATGTAAACGGTGAAGGGTTGATACGCGTTTGTTAAGACGAGATAACTAAAAGGAGAGTAGACGGAGGTTGGGAGAGGGACAGGAAAGCGAAAGACGTGAATAAGATATTAGAGATTTTGTGCATTGCGTGTCGTGTAAGTAATGTATGTGCTGTGTAGATGTTACATTGTAAGAGCCGTAAAGTTTGAAGATTTAGGTTGGCTACATCTGTCCATGTCAGTGCAATGATTCGTGTCTGTCTGTAAGTAAAGGATGGGAGTCGGAGGATGGGAAGAGCAGATGGATGCAATGGAATGGCTGCAATAATGCAACACTAGACAGGCAGATAGACAGGTATCTATCTAAAATTCAGTGCCACTACGGTTCATACAGCCAAGTGAATATTATGTGTCTCTAAATTCGGATTCTGGTTGAATCATGAATGGATGGTTGAAGGAGTCCCGACGGAATCAAGTTATGAGATATGAAATGATCCGTATCCCATCTCCGTTTCGACAGCAACATGCCGACGTATGCAAAAGTTCTTATTCAAAACTTTCCATTTATATGACAATCAAATGCTGAATATGGTTCTTTTAGATAACTCGGCTCAATTTCAAATACTCAACTGCCTAGTTTTACTTACTGCCTCTTTCTTTTTTCTCTCGTCAGTGAATTGAGCAGAAAAACTGATCTCGAGTAAACTTACTTATTATTATGCAGTTCTTCCTTGTCTCTTTGTCTGCTAGCAAGCACTATACATATTATTATTCTTATAATCCTCTCTATAATCTGTCTCACAGTCGAGTCAGTCCACTCTATCACTTTTCTCAAGCATGCTACAAATGTTTCCCTTCACTACAACAAAACCTTCATTACTAACTGTAACTGCCTCATTCGAATCATACGCATAAATGCATCCTCAACTGAACCTCTAATTTGTTATTATTGGATTCCCAGTTTTTTACACACACTACAGTTAACAGATCCTCTCACTTTCTTTAATCTTTCACTCTAAACGGTTTAACATTTCAATTTCTACTGACGCACGCATCTGTGAAATGTTCTATCACCTAGCTTCCACTATTTGCAACACTTTACAGCAGTCATATCCCATTTCTAATTTTAAAAATCAATTTTCAGTAAAATTGAATTTATCTCCATCTAATTAGCAGATATATCGAAAATCATCAAAATTAATTAATCTGTACCATTGCACCTGCTAATTTGCTTAGTTAATATGTCCAACTAGTTTACTGATGTTGTTTAGGGTCACAGACACTTTGTAACTTCGTTGATTTGCACTCGAAATAAATATTCAATTCAATTCAATTCAAAAACTTTAAAAACACAGTAATTTTCAAATGTTTTTGCCGAGTTGATGGCCGTTTTTATGGTTTACAGCATGAAATTTAAGCTTTTGAAATATTGTATATTTGGTTCTATTGAAATCATTCTATTTACAATGATAGCACAAAATATGCAAATATGCAATTAACAAAATATGCAAATTGATAGTTAAGTTAAAAAATGACAAAACAATACATACTGACAATTGTATACACATGGTGCTCTAAGATGTTTTCAGAATGTAAATGTTTGAGTTCCTTTATCAAAAGTGAATTATAAACTGAGTTGGTGAACCAGTATTCATGCAGAATTGTTACAGAGAATATGCTTACAGTTCGTTGCAAAATGCAAAAATATGCAGTAAGTAAATTTCAAACTAAGAGATAAGTTGAACTGATTTTGCCACAAGGAAATTTTATTGACTTATGCTGTTCTTTTGCTAGAAAATTAATTTTTTGACTTTGCTAGGGTGAAAAATAAAAAAAAACTAGCGTAAATGGAGAAAATTTGTTTAATAAGCCTATTTGTGACAGCTTTTCAATGTATATCTGTAGCTCTAAAAAGGGACCCCAAATGAAAGTTGCGTACCGGGCCCCGGGCTTTTTTTCGTCACTGTACCATATATTAAAAATCGACTTGATGCTAAACTTAAACTCAAAAAGAGTTTACATAAAGAGGACCTTCTTAGGAAGTGGAGTGCGATCTTGTCGAAAAATTACAGCGATACTCGTTCGTGAGGCAAGAAAAGCTGTGCTAGTTTTACTGAACCTTCATTACGCTACGAATGTACAAATACGCCTAAGTTGTAATTAGCACGAAGGAAATGCAGATCATAATTTCATAATCCAAGCGGTCAAGTCGTATATCCAATTTGAAGCCAACTCATGAATTTGAGGATATCGTTTCATTTTTCGTGCAATAAGAGAAATGAACCCCAAAACTTCAGTGTGAATTTCGCATCACTTTTGTAAATCTGATCACTTTGTAAAGCGTACATTCTGTTTAGGCCTCTTACTCTAGTTTTGGACTCTCCTTCCAATATCGGAGTGAATTAAAATACGTAATAATTATTAAGTAGCGTCTTCTACTTTATAAGAATGGTGTCTACATCTCTCCGTCCTGTAACCAGCTTAACTTACGAACGGATTAACACAATTCGTTCTAACTTCTTATACGTGATCTCTGGGTCACAACAAAGTGAAGTTAGGAAATAAAGTCTATCAGTGACATTCAATATTTAGTAGCGGAATCTGCTTTATACGAGCGTTATGTCTGTCCGTCTGCGTATCATGCAATTTGCTATATCTGGACGACGAATTGACTTAATTTGTTCAAAGTTTGCCAAAACAGTTGACAAAAACAATTCACAACTCATTTGACAACAAAAATTGACGACTCGTTCGACAACAACAGTTGGCAAATCAGTTTACATAGAAATAAACAGCTGCTATGTAACGTAGATATAGATACAACTGTGTATCTTACGCTACTTTATTACAGGGAGTGAATTAGTGCAAGTATTGGAAGGACTGAAAGATTATTGAAACATTTCAGTGGTAATATTACACATGATTTGAGTCTGATTAATACACAGGAGGACGGCGGATGAGGGAAGTGTTTATTTCCTGTGAAAGAATGGTCTGATGAGAAAGTAGAAGCCGGAGCAGATGAGGATGTTTCTGTATGTGAAGAGAAAAGATGAATCCCCTACCGAATCGAAAGGATTCGTGATAGTTTGCCATAGACACTTCATTGACTGATCTCATCACGCCAATAATTGCAGCATATTGCTGTTTGGAAATAAGGAACTGTTTTCGGTGTTCATGTGCACGGCACAATGGCCTGTGTGTGCAGTGCATGAATCGAGTGTGGAAGAATAGCGTGCTGACCTACAGTATAATCCAAAATTCCGTTCATGTAGTCTGACTAGCTTTTACAGATAGATTTAACTTACTTAGGTAAGAGTTTTTCACCCATACACAGACACATGTTGAAATATAAACTTACATGGCGTAGTGTTGAAAGAAATTCACAGAGTTATCACAGAGAAGCATTACACAAGATTTTATAGTGTCTGACAGTTTTCCCCCAGTTGGCACTATTTTCTGGATATAGCATAAAACGTATTATCCCCTATCACACAACTTCTGCTCGTCTATTAGTACACGAAGCAAGTTATGACCAGAAACTAAAGCATAACCGCTAACTACACCATACAAGAACTCACGTAAGCCCTAAAGCCCCGTATATGCCATCCAAAGTAATAAAAACTGTGTTACAGAAAGAGTTGCAACATTCTTTGTGCATATAGCGGCAGAAACGTTGCAAGCACCATGTCCCTCTTCTTCCGCTCTTCTCCAGCATCCTCCCGTACCTTTTTACGCACTTAACACACTTTATATATATAGACACATATTCTTCTTCTTTTTACTATATAGGAAACTTCTAATATTTATTTATTACTCACTCTGTGCATTGGCTACTGCTGTAAACCCGCAATTGTGAGCGTTATTAGTATAATTGCCATCCTTGTGCTTTCTTATAGGTGAAAGCATGCCATCATCGTTGACTTAACTAAAGGTACAATGCCCAGGACGTAATTCCAAACGGTGTTAAGTAAGTATTGATAATATTCGCACAGTGTGATAAGGATCACATTGAATTGGATTTTAATTCCTTACAATCAGGACGCTGGTCCAATGTTAATCAGAATCGTGAAGGAGGTATTAGATATTTGTGGTCTGGTTCAGCTCTTGTTAGTTACTGTGACATTTTAATGTCTTTAGTAGTACTAAGTTCGTTCTTCTAGTAATATGCGGGTATGACCACCAACCCGGTTTCCGTTTCAACGCATTCCATTCGGCTTAATAATCCCACTAAATTTTTATGTCCAGGTGCAGTAAATGTTAAGAAAACGGAATAAAATCAGATAAATTAACGAGGGAAACCTTTAAAAATTGGAAAATGCTATTTACCGGGAAAGACCTGAGAGTTTTTCCTATAAGGAGTGCCAGCGTTAAAATACACAGCGTCATATTGAACTTTGTGTAATAAGTTTAACCTATAGGTATTGGCTATAGAGGTAGTGTGTCACTACATTATATAGCAGAATGCATCTTGGCAAAATAGTGGTGGATACCAAAGACTTTTTGTGTTGGTCTGCCAGTTGTGGAGGAAAGCAGCAGGAGTAGGCTGAATGGATAGTTGTATTCACGTTGGCTCTTTGTGTGGTTTGTGAATAACACGGGTTATATAAAAGCAGTACCATTACCTGTCGTCCAAATGTGATTATGGTATACGACGTGTGTTTTATACACGTAGGTAGTAGATTTGCCTCGTAAGTTGTAAGGTGGAGAAATATCCATATCTTTAGAATATAATAATACGGGTTGTCTAGGAACAAGTGAAGTTTATGATATAATGGAAGTATAAATAGAAATATAGAGAAGATAGGAGTTGGTATTGAGAGATATCTGTGGAGATAGATCAAGGAGTAAATGGTAAAGTAAGTAAAAGTTAAGATGCCTGCTGGAAAGGAAGTTGAGGGACCGGAAGCAACCTGGAACCTCCTCAACTTATGTCCATCTGATAATTTCACGAGTGTTTCTCTCTGGCTAGCTGGACTCATTTTCCTCCTCAGCTCCATCAATTCCCTTAGGAAAGAAAGTCTCTAAACTATATAATAATATCATATATTTTACTCTCTCTCTCTCTCTCTGACTATATCCCAAACAGACTTACTTACATAACGTAATGCCACATAGACTAGTAGTATTTATGTTATATCCTCACAGTTGCGTTACGTTAACTTGCCTTGACCTGACTTGACTACATTCCATAGTTTCTCCCTCCTCCGTGTTTTCTAACTTTCTTTCACATCGTATTAAGAACCCAACACTTTCTCCGTGTCGTAAGTAATGCAACGCTTCCAATCAGTGATTTCTCTCTGGTGCAGATATTTTATAGCTTCATATACCATATTCTACGCCACTGTGCAAATGGCGACTTCATACTTAGCCAAGTCACTATCTCTAGATATACCCCATACAGCTCTTGCCTTCACTTTTGCCTTGTTCCTTCTACTGCCGTAGTTATCGTCGTCCGTAGCTGATCGCACAAAGAATCAAAGTAAAAACAAGGTTGCTAAAAACAAGCTTGTGCAGGAAAATGGTGAGAAATCATCAAAACCAACAACACTTTCCACAAAACAAATTTCATGTTCAATATTTCAACTTAAATGTGTACATAAAATATAGTATTTGAAAAATACACAATTTCCCACCCCATTCAAATGTGTTTTAAAATATTATATTATGTAATAATTTTTTTATTGTCAATTAAAACAGCTTTTGTTTGCATGGAAAGTGTGGGATGTATTAAATTTTGGATGGTTTAAGATTTTTGAAATGATATTTATTTTTGTCCTGGATTTTGGAACCCTAAGATAAGGTATCGACAAGTCGGTATAAAGTGCAAGTGTAGTTTGTTCTCTCTCGCCTCTTGTCGTCCGAAGCAATACCCTTAATGTGTTGAAGTAATGCTTACACTACCACCAATTGTGGTAGTATTAGTGAAATAGGTATACAAGTTACATTCACGTACAACAATAAAAAGAATTGCATTTCACATTGTAGTGGTATGAGCGTGAATATGCTTTGCATTGCTTTCTTCACATCCTACCCAGCAAAGTAAATACATAGCTACAGCTATTATTCCGTCTTTACTTTTATACATTTTTCCGCTCTGCTTATAAAACAGTCTCGGCTATTATTTAACTAGTCATCTACTAGCCTGTATGCACTGTGTCGAAAGTCATTTATATGTATAGACACACATTATATGTGTAATACATACGGCACTAGCTGTATAAATTTATTTCTCGAAGGTAAGTTCAGTACGTCAACCCTTTAGTACTTAAAGCACATAACACATACCTATATAAACACAATAGTATACATTCCATTCAGATTGTAGTAGTGGTGCGGTATAATAGCTGCCGAAAATTTCGCTAATTTTAACTGTCGACCTATTAAACACCCCAGTGAGTGATAATAAGTTGACCCACGGAAAGCATAGCATTTTGCCCTGTGCAGATTCGTGTAGAGTGCAAGCTGAAATCAGTTAAAGTTGTGTGTTGTGATTGTGGATGACATGGGTTTATGGGACGCTGTGGATAGTAAAGCTAAAAGCTAGGTCGTAATTTTCCCTATTATATTACCTTAGTTCCAACCAGAATATTATATGAACGATGTTGTGTGTATGTGTCTTTATATTGAGAAGTGTATAATACAGAATTTAGATGGACGAGTAAAAGTGTAGGAAGTGAGTTTAAGCGGTGGCACTAGAAATACACAGGTACCTTTTCCTTTTCTCTCTCTCTTTCTGTAAACCTGAAGTCAGCACGAACAACGAAGTAACGTGTGTGTGTGTGTCTGTAGTCTGTAGAATTTCGTATTTTCTCTGTGGCTCTTTTCCTATCTGAACTGGCAAACTGGCTGGAGATACTCTGGCTGCTCTCTCGTTCCCCGACGACTACTTGGTTTCATTCCGTCCTTTTCCTTTCTATTGCACATTGCACATCTGGCTGGCAAGCGACTCTTATATTGTTTTGTATGGTGGGAGAGGAACGGTAACGACCAGGCATTCGGTAACTACTTTAGATCGGTATGAGAAAGCACAGGACTCATTCGTGCTCCACTACCCAAACTGTGAACATCTCTTCTGGTATTCACGCTTTTCATTCCAGCATTCCAACCAACACAAACTCATAATTCTGCATTCCATTTCTCAAACCAAACTACATTGTCACTTTCTCCAAAGGCACTTTCACATTTCAACAAAGCTTCTTTATTCATTTATTCTAAATAATAATCAGCATCAAGTGCTTCGTAAATACCTAATTTCATTCTCTGCTCATGAAACTGGCGAAAAAAACATTTCCTAAAAAGTAGAGGAACAAAGTATCATCGTTGTTTTCCATTCGTCTAGTACGGTGTTGTTCCCGAATAGACATTTTGACTGGGGCAGTGTGTGACAAACGTGGGTTAGATTTGCAACCAGCGTCGTCGGGTTTCTATATAGACTGTGCTCATTGATAGAAAATAGAATCGTGGTTTGTAAACTAAATTGCGGTGGTGGTATTTATTTTGACGTTACATAACATTGAATATACGAAGATTGGTACGGTCATTAGTTGTGACTTTGATTTCTGTGTGGGTTTGTAAAAAGTGCGGAACGAGAGGATTCACATTCATGTAGTTATTGATGTGGCCCACAGCGTAAGTTAGCAGTTTTACCAAGTGAAGCCGACAGCTTATTTACTTACTTCCGTTGCCGCATAGCGAGTCAATTTGTGAAAGGACAGTTGTCAAAGACAGAGTGTGGAGCAAGACAAGGCAAATCAAAGACTCCTCTCTGTGTCCTCTGCTTTGTGTTTCAACTTCCTTTTGTTTATAGTGTGCACTAAAGACTTGGTCCTTCGTCACTCATACAGTGGCAAAGTACATGAAACCATTTGGATAGAACTGAAATCCCTGAGTTTGTCAACTGTGATGAGAATTTGTGACAAAAACAGACTGACTTTGTTCCTTGAACGTTTTCACTTCTGTACGCGATATACACACTCCGTATAAACACTCTTATAAACTCTCAGTGTATATAGAACTGTGGAAATTCAAACTTACTACAAACATCAACACATAAATTCTACAGCTGCACACGTAATAATATCTCCAACTACAAACACAACACACAAAGTCCGAAAATACCTTCACTAAAAATATTTCTTAATTAAAATCTCCCGACGTATGTGTACATAGGTATGTACCTGGCCATTTCGCATGGTTCTTGTGTAAACTATCTTAACTACACAAACCTATGTACTTATAGTTAGATAAACTTTAAAAAGTACGTGTAGTGTATGCAAATCGTATTGTACAAAAATATACTGTAACTTTCCCAACAAATAACTCTTTACATACTGTAACCGTATAAGAGAAGGTGATTTTCTTCAAAGTGAGTTGAATTAGTGTGGCTTGGATTCGGAAAAATATAATCAGACTCGTAAGTAAAAAATAGAAAAATTTGCTTTATTTCATTACATATCTTTTGCGGCTACCTGAGCTCAATTAGTTCTGGTTCGAATCACTTTAACTTTGAAATTCGATATTAGAAAGGATTGCATTGAAAAACATTCCTTGAATTCCCAGTAAGATATAAACCGCTGTTAAAGTGATTTAATGTTTTCAGTATGACATATGACCCACTGCTGCTGTAGCAAAAAGTAAATTGGATTTAGAAATTCATTAATCTGAAGTATGGGTAAGCACGAGGAACTCGGCTCTCTTTTGATCTTATTTACCAGGCATTTCATGCACAGAGACAGAATGTTTGAATAGTCACTTAGGCAGAGTACTACACGTCAAATTGTATATGCATTATGCACTCACTCAGTTTCTTCAAATCGAAAAATGTCTTTACACCATTCACTTAAAGGAAACCTGTGCAGCAAATGTTAATATTATGGGCATACATCATTCTGGTAGATACGGCACAGTATATGAATCATTGGGACTCCATGACCTAGACACACATTCCCAGATTTGTATGAATAATAGAATACATTACGGCAACTCGATTCTGACAGTATACATAATATATGTTTTTCCAATTTAATTATTGGCATGTAAAATTCAGCTCAAATTGAAATAACACTTCAATGATTTACTTTGGGCATATTAAATGACGAAAATTGAGAAAACAAAATTTACTTAGGTATATCGAACGCTAATACCTCCATAATAGTGTGTGCTTTCAATACAAATGGAATAGGGAGTATAATAAATCGTGTTTGTAGAATGATAATTAAGTATCTGACAAAGGAAAGGAAAAATCCATCACACCAACAATAAGCAATTCTCCAATTGTCAAATTTCGCTATCTACTCAGTAAATTCGCCGTTCAACGTGCTCCATTCAATTCACGTATATAAATGTATACACGTCTTTGATTCTTTTGTTGAACTAAATTCGCTCACCATCCGATTTCTTTATACTACACATTTTCTATTTGCAATGAATTATTTTCTCCTTTTAAAAACTTTTTTTAATCTAGTAATGTGAAACATTTCACATGAGATAAGCGAAAATTCCGCATCGCTGCACTCTTCCTCAATAAAATCAAATAAGACGTGAATGAAAAACAGTATTAGTTATGCAAACAAAACAAATTTCCCTGTACTGATGACTGAAACCAGTGTATTGTCAATAAAATTTTAATTCTTAGTGTAGCTCTTACAATTCTTGTTTACACAAGACATGCAAGCTTATCTTTCGAGATGAGAGAAATCTACTTTGAGTGTAATTATTTTTAAATTTGCATCCGACAGAAGTTTTAAATCCTTACTAATTGTGAATAAATTAATTGAAAATGAAATGAAGGAATATTTTTTTGCAGGAGAGAAACTGAAATTATGACTGCGAGTATGATTTCGACTTCAGCCCCTTCCCTGTTGAATGCCGTGTTCTCTTTCTTTGTATGCACGGTTCTGGGTTTCTTTATTTCGTCGCCTCAATCCGCGGACAGAGGTGGGAAAGTGTCTGGAAGTGAATCCCCCGCAGCAGTTCCAAGTTTATTTCGCCGTCAAAAGCGCCGCAAGGGTCAATCACCGAACAACAAAGGCGGGAAGAGGAAGAAGCGTCGAAACAATAACAGCAATCACTGCAACCACCACCAGAATCAAATTCAAGGGAAAGGCAACAATAGCACCGCAAACGAATCCGATATTGAGCTACAGGGAGAATCTTCTCACTTGATGCGACTTCGAGGCAATCTGACTGGAAAAGAGTGGGCGGCTGCGGCATTGATCTTTATTTTGGCCATTGGCGTTTATTGGAATAGTTTGGACGGGGAGTTTGTTCATGACGACCATGTGAGTATTGTTCGCAACCCGGATGTACGCGGTGGTGTGGGTTCTCCTTGGTGGAATCTGTTCCTGAATGACTATTGGGGAATGTCGATGGCCAACCCGTTGTCTCACAAGTCTTATCGACCTTTGACAGTTCTCACTTTTCGGTAAGTTACAAGTTTCTCCACAAATCCTCTGGTTTTTAATTTATTTTTTCCGCAGTTCCGTCATTCTCCAAACTAAACTTCGGCTCTATTCTTTCCACCTTCTTTCTCCGTCTCGGCCCTCTGCTCTTATTACATCTCATTACGATGACGATTATCATTCCCATTACATCGCATTACGTTTCTTAGCACTACATTTAAAATTACCATTAGAAGCAAACTATTATGCACCAGGACTTTGTTCTTCAGAGAGCAAAGGGTCTTCAGAAATGAATATCCCAGTAGTAATATGACTCCTGCTATTATTATTATTATTAGCAGTAGTAGTACCGAGGCTATATTCCCCGCTCACTGTCAGACCAGGGTCTTCCTCTCACACAGGTCAGACTAACAGCACCGAACAGAAGTAAAAGGAGAGCCAACAAAACCACAGCATCTTTTCTCTTTGGCTCAAACAAGAAAAGCAGAGCGAGAGACACAGCAGACGAAGCAACTCAACTATTAGAATGCATTCAATGATTCCCAGTACACATTGCAGTTTAGATCTTAATACCCGGCCTTGTTCTTCTTACTGCTACCACCACCGCCACTCTTCTCCTAATACTCTACGTCTATCCGAATGAACTGAGCTGAACTCTTTGCACATACAGAGACATAATCTAATCTTGTTCTCAATCGACTTCACTACGAACACTACTACCAGTCCCACACTACGCTACACTCTCCCGCTAGACTATATGCTCCCGGTATATCTCCTAGGTACATTCTTACTACTTCTATTATCTAAAACCCTGCTGAATACCACCTACTCCTTTTCTTTCGGATATACCAGCGTAGTTCTTCTGGAGTGACTCCTCTCTCTCTCTCTCTCTCTCTGCTCCTGGCTCCGACACCACCACTAACGCAATTTGCTAGGAGATAGGTGACATACTACTACTGGGGCGGCTATATAACACCTCTGTAATGCTTTTCGGCTATAGGAAATTTAAACCCATCCAGCTGAAGACTCTAATCAGCTGCTGAGACAGTCTATCTCACTTCCTCTCTTTATGTCTCTAATTAATACGTCACAACATTCAAAGACACACTGGAGAGATAGAGAGAGTCGGCTATATAAAAGTCTAAAGAAAATATCGCACCGATACTTTGCAGACTTTACTAATAATGCTGTTAGTGTAGTATCTAGACCTAGTTAGGAGAACATAAAACTATTAGCTAATTGTAAACTGTGTCGACTGGGCTGTATATAGAGAGATATTATGTCTATGGACTATTGAGGTTTGATATTAATGGGAGTACTACTAGTACTTGTCGTGGAGGAGGCTTATATTAATAGAGGTGCTGCTCTGAATGTAGTTTATTAGGGCACATATATAGTTCACTACACAAAACTAGAAACTACTAATCGAATCAGTCCAATTCTTTTTTCTTCTTTTCTTCCTTTCGTCAATCTAATCAATTCTCATAACATGGCAACATCTTTAATGTCCGATTTTATTTATTGCAATCATTTTTTTCTCTAATGTCTCCCAATTTCCTACCTTCATTTATCTCAACTCTCAAAGACTTCTTCAAAATAGTTCTTTATTGCCGGATAATCTGAGAAACTCCTGTTTTGGAACTTGAGGCACGTGGATGTGCCACGGAGAAGGTTTTCCAGCACGGAGGGTGTGAATATATTTTTAGGAATTTTGCAAATGGGTTGAATGGGAGGTTTACAACGTATGAAGTTAAAATTAAGGTTTATCGATATGGGGAAAGTGAATGTTACAAGTGGCATGAAAATCAGAATTGAGTTTGGTTGTTGCAGTGTGGAAGTATGTGGGCTATAAGGCTAAGGCTGCGAGGGAAGAGTGTTGAAACTCATGATGCGGTAGAAATGGATTCTTTGTATAGAGATATCACATAAATAAGCTAATTCAATGGACGGGAATGTGACGTGATAATGTGGGCCTTGGATAGATTTGTGCGTATTGGTGGCAATTGAAATGAAATGTGGTGGCTATTCGCTTATCGCATTTCAGCAGAGGCCAGGATTCCAATAACGTGTTACATGAACATTTATAATCAGTAATTCAAGTGAAAGTAAACCGCAGAGCTAGGAATAGTGAAAGCATGAACATACAGGATAGCTGGATAAATGTGGCTAGATAATTTTATAATAAAGTAGTGGTAGTTCTAGGTGTGGGTGGCCGCTGTACCTTACCCAGTGTACAATTTTTACTGCCGAATTTATAGTTCAGATTATTTATACACATATCTTGCTTGTTACGAAGGAAAAGATGACAAGGTTTCTTGGCGCTCCTTATGTAGTTCTACAAGATCATTCTCTTTGAGGCTTGCTCAGATTCAAAGCTTTTTCAATCGACGATTTAACTTTCATTACTTTCGAGATTTATGCGGAAAGACTTGAAGAATTCTAACATCTCTATATACCTTTTCGGACATTATTAAAAATTATTGGATTCAGGAGAGAGCTGGGGAAATCCAGGAGGTTAAATGATATTCATGTTTCCTCTTCTTGAGAATTTCAAAGGAAAGTTAATTAAGAGCTCACGGAAAAAGTTATGCTAGGAATTCATTTCGTTCATTGTTTTGAATTTTTTACGGAGAAATTTTCTGTAAAAAATACAGAAGAAAGTTTATTGAACGTATGTTCTACTGACACTAGGTACTTAATGAGATTTGTTTGTCATTTTTAATGCAACCGGAATTCTGCGCAATTAAATCTTGTCAGCTTTATTCCCACATTTGTTTGGAAAACAATTTGCTCATGTCTCCGGTTTATATGTTAAAAAACTTTTACAGCCATTTTGACGATGATTCTGCTTGAAATATTTGAAAAGAACTTACACGTGTAGCCCATACTACAGCGTTTACAGCAAGTGGTTCTGATTTAAAGGGAAAAGTAGAAAAGAAGCCTTGTAGCCACATTAGACACACTGCTAAATGCCAAGTAATGTCTATACGGTCCATAATCTTAAGTATCTGTATGTAGGAGTGGTCAGTGCCCTGCACTTTCACATAAAAATAAGAAGATGTAGGACTGCGGCTATACACGAATGCACAGAGTTCTGTATATGGTTGGAAGCTGTAGTAATTACAGCATAAGTGCGTGTGTGGCTCGGTGAATTTTTGTTTTTGTGAAACGCTTTTAGAGCACAGTGTGCATTTAACATTTAAGGAAATTGGTAATTCATAAAGACGTCCATTTCCCTTCCAAAGTCTTGAGACGGAGTTGTACATTCTTTATTGCAGTCTGGAATAAGTTTTCTCAACATTTCATCCACCTACTCTTCACGGCACGGCATGGCCGAGTGTGTGTGCCAATAGCTTAAACTACTAAAATTCTACTGTGCATATACATAATACGTGTTACAATAAAGAGAGCACGTATCATAGCTCCGCAGTACTTATATTTCTCAAACTGGTTTCTGCCATTCTTTTAAATAAGTCGACGGGTTAAAGTTTAAATAAAGCTCAAGCTTCTTTTCTGTGCTGGTGTATTTACAGCAAATGTGAGTTTGGCTTTCTACGGATACCAGCCCTGTTTATTGTTAGTTGTAAGGGTTTTGTGAAAAAAGAATTTCCAAATATTCACTTCTTTTGTTTACAAATAAAAGAAAACTTTCTTCTCCTTATCACTATTCAAGTCTCACTTGAACAAAAGCATTTAAGCATAAGTTCCATTCTCTACTTTTCTAAATACCGAGACTCTTAACTTACTTTCTGTGCAAACTCTGTATTTATATTTCTGAAAACTGCTTATACATGTCATATACAATTACTATTGCGTCTAGAGGTATTGCCCTTGTAACGTTATAATGTTCCTTGTCGACTGTCGCCTTTCCAACTTACATAACTATCAGTACGTGGAGTAATCACAAAAAACAATCAACTCAGCGTATAGGACAAAATAGCTGAGGCTGAATGTGAGAGGGAGTCACATGTTAAACAAAAACTGCTTTGTGCCTATCCGCTCCAGGGAGTGTACACTCGTTATGATATGCATACATTTACATTAATCTCTAAAGAAATGCTTTAAGCAAGCATGAAATTAACTATATGTGTTCTTTGCAAGACTGGATGTGTTGTTATTTACTCTCTGTTCTCCAAAACACATTGCCCTTCCATAATAAGAATACCCTCACTTAATTTTCTATTTCAGCCCCAGTATTTTCCAACGAGATGAATAATTACTGTCGCAGCATTATATCTCGTTTTATTAAAATCACTCATTTGCATATACTTTACTTTCACTACCATCATTCTCAACAACCTCGATTTTACTTTTCTATTACACTTTTTACACTTTTTAAAATATTTCCCTCTTTGTAGTGTATGCAAATACAGAAATGCTATCACAGTCTCAGTGTAATTACTCCCGGACAGTTTCTGCTTTCAACAAAGGAATTTATAAACAATTCGTGTACAATCGAAAAGTACCATACCTGAAAAAGTCATTTCATCACGTGGAGCTAATTTTTCCTCCAATACTACTTACTCTTACAAACAAACATCGTAAAGTTAATCTAATCAACTTTTATATACATACTAACATGAAACAAAACAAACTGACTATTCAAAAATGTCGCACTATAACTAAAATCAAGAAGAATAAAATAAGAAATCTTTCCCTCTGAACTACAAAGTGCATTTTTATAGAAAATGTATATTTCTCGAGTGAATGTGGAAAGAGTAAATTACATTCTTTATAGTATTATCATAAGGTATAAGAATTGATATTAAACGAATGAGGGTTGTTTGTGCTTCCACGTGAATAAGCCCAATATGGTGTATAAAGTAAAATAATCTGAAGATTTCCAGCGCTGCGAAAGAAAAGAAGGTTTGGCGAAGCTGCCTGGAGGACAAACTTAATAAAGAGGGATAAAATATAATCAGGAGACAAAGATTGGAATGTACTTGTATACCTCGATGTCACATAAAATTACAATATATATGATGCTGAAGGAATCTTGTGTAGTTAGTGGACTGAATGAATAGAAAGGAAAAGCTTTCACTCCGTCAGTCAGTATAATGAATGTTGTATGTTTTTGTGTGTAATGTTTTCCTGATGTTAATGTTTGTTTTGGTTGGTCAGGATGAACTATGCACTGAGCAATGGATTGTCGCCGACAGCATTCCACGGAACAAATGTCTTGATCCACGCTGTCGTTTCGATTCTCCTATTCATTGTCTGCGCCCAAATTCTCCACATGAGTCTTCTCAGTTGTCTCACCGCAAGTGCCATATTCGGCGTTCATCCGGTGCACACTGAAGCTGTAAGTTTGCCAACTTTTCTTTTATCACTATATTTCGTGTAACTGTACCATACATTTAGTTCTTGTAGTAGTAGTCACTAAGACGCTTGGTCGTACTCACCCGAATGCATGTGTGTGTTGTCTTTTGTTGTGTATATATGGAATATTGTGTAACTACTTGTACTCTGAGAGAACATATGAAATTCCATGTACAGTAGCGTTCTGCCTGAGACAGACGGATTTCATTTGCCCTGTGTACACTTCAGACAATGAATACACAGGACAGCATAATCTTCCAATACTAATTCTCCAAACAAAATAATAACTTTCTAACGAAGGAGAGTGCAGCCCGTAAAAGAATGGAGGGATGTATATATAGTCCTGATATATTTTTGCGGATATATATATATGGGAGATCCCTTTGGCCGTGTTTACACGGTACTTACAATCTGCTCGTAGTGCACCAAGCAGTAGTCAAGTCTCAGCTGGTGGTAGCGTTGTTGGTGAGACTAACTATAGGCCGTGCTTATATACAACTTACACTTTTATATTGTCTTGTGTCTCTCACAGATATTTTACAAATGCTTTTACTTTTACAACTTTGCTTGCTGGCTGGCTAACTGTTTTTACAATATGTACTACTTAGAACGGAATGCTAAGATTTACTTTAAAATGTACACACTACAGACAAGCGCCACCATAAAGAGAAACTCTAAAGAGAGTACACTACTGCTAATAAATTCCAAGCAGTTTCTCTACTTATGTGCAACGTTCATGTTATACATCCCATCAAACACACACACACACACACACCGAGGTATATTATAATGTGCTCCCAAAAACACCGTATTTTCCCAAGTACTCCCGTGCACAACAACACCAACAACATTATGACTTCTCTACAGTTTCTAAATCCACTGCATTTCTCCAAGGTAAATATTAACACGCTAACTACTGGCCTTCACACAACTTCTGGAACAACTATTACTTTTAGTGCAGTAAACAATTTTCAGTTGCAGTCTTTAGTTCAAAACCTAATAAAATCTTACAATTCTTTATATTACCATGTTATATAGGAAATACTATCACAATAGAATTATTTAATTTATACTAGTTGTAGTAATAATGTTATTGTTCAATCGTGTTACTATTTATATAAAATGGATTTGAATAAGGAGACGTGTACAAATCTTCACCATGTAAATGAATAACTGAAACTATACAAAAAGGTGTAATAAATGAGTAAATACGGTACTATATAGGTTAACTATCATGACAAAATGAAAGGGAGAAGCTCTTCGTATTTATTGCAGTAGTACCTACTAATGTATTTAGAATGCACTTGTAGATTTTTGATATAGATTTTGGAGTTATTTTACAATGGTGCAATATAGTATCTGTATAAAGCAAGAAGAAAGAAAGAAATCACAAAGAAGGAAAAATGAAAGTTAGAATTCTGGAAATAGTGGTCAAAGACAGACAGAGGCTAAGAAAGAGCACGTGAAGAAGGAAACAGTAATGCAAAAGGAAGGAACTTTTCAACTGGTTCGAGTAGTTTTATTATAAGAGAAAATAATAAAAGTGAAGGAGAAACTGAAGGCTATGGGGCACACTGGGAAAGCACTCATCCCTCTAGGCCAAATTACCATCGCTATTTATCGCAGGACAGTCAGATTCCAACTTTTGCAGCAGCATTTCTCATATAAGAATTTGTACAACATTACTTTATTACTCCCTCGCTTTCCAAAATACTTATTAGGGAAATGGAAATCGTTATAAGACAAAAAGTTATTATATATAAGTACATGGAAAATGCAGAAACTTGAGCAGTGGCTAGATGATCAATTACTTTTAAAAAGCAAAATATTAGTATTACAAAGTATACAGTGGGGTGTACACCCATATATAGGTTTACCGCATCATACATTAAGAAACGATGAACGTCTTACTTCCGTTTAAATAATCGATGAAGAACCACGAAGGATATTTGCTTCTCAGAAAGTGATACAATAATCTGATACCTCCAACCAAACCTCGACTGACTGAGTTACTGTTATAATATTATTATTACACGCTTATAAAGATAAGTAGGCACCTACATAAAATATTGCAGTGGGCTATACACACACACGATTTTATTTCTCCAGAAAATAATATATATAAAATGTAATGCGTTATTCACTGAGACTACTGTAGTAGTCCTAATAGTTAAATGGAGTACAATACAATGAGGGTACCTATACAATGGGTTATAATATAATATTATTAGCTCGTAGGATTATTTATTGTCTTACGTAAGGCTGACCGCCTTACTTGCAACTTGATAGCCGTAGAAAGTTTATCGAGCAGTTTGTACTTGTAAGTATATAATAAGCTTAAGACTAAAAATCCAACAGGAAGATGAATAGTAAAAGTCTGTTTGAGTCTCTCCGAAAGTAGTACAATGGCAGAGCCTCGTCTCTAGTAGTAACTCTGGAAGAACTTCTTGGAAAAGAACATTGCGCTGTTAGAAAAACTGGTGCATAATATTAAACATTAGGAAACTCTGTTCTACTTGTAGTATTTCTGCATCGTATTATTATTCCTGGTAGTCGTAATAGGTAAACTTGATAATAATGCAAAACAAAGGCGAAGCTATGGTTAGTTATGGGAAGAAAAGAAATAAAAAAGAGGGAATTAGTGTTTTGGTGTAGCGACTGTGGAATGGAGACTAAACGGATTAAGTATAATGCACATTTTCAATTTGAAACATGAGTCTTTGTCCAATATCTCATAAAATATTTAGTAGAAGAGTAGCGGAACAGGATGGAGGTTCCCTTGTGATTTCATTGAATTGTGCTTATGTTAGCATTGATATTGGTATGATGGGATACTTAGAAAGAATTTATTGGATAGCTCCAAAGTCTCAACTGAGACAGAATGGTTTCAAAGACGACTGTATTCTAAACTACTATAAAACTTACTCGCTCAGCTTTAAAGTACCGTAAGTCTATATAGGCATCCGTATATATAGCCTCTGCCATTGCATGGCCAAACGGAAACTCAAAGCTGAAAGCAAAAGAAAATGACTCTGTGTATTACAAAGGAAAAGGATGGACAAAATGAAATTCTCGACGCGGAGAGAAACATTTAGGTTGACTCAAGTGTGCAAGAGTAGTCTTTAGACTGGCACTGGCTCTCCCACTAAACCTACACATCAGAAATAACCAAAGTAACTAGTTATGTGTGTACAGACTCTATACACATCTCAACATAATCTACGTACATACATACGTAATACTTCTGTCCTGCCACACAATACATATAGATTTACCTATACGACACTTTCTGAACTCCATACGAAGTAGATTCACCACCAGTAGTTCATTTATAGCATTTACTTCCTCCAGTTGTCATACTGCTGAGTGTCTGGTCCACTACTGTACTGAGACAGGACATTACATTGTGTAGGACCAGTTACACACAAAAAGTACTGCATATAGCACGGAGAAATGGAAATAGTTAAGAGAAACGGAGTTAGTGGTAGAAAAGCAGGAGACTAGACACGGGACGGCCGGGCGTGTGAGTCAACCACCAAGAGTAATAATAGTAACAGTAATGGTAATAGTAATAGTAACAGTAATGCCATAATCTATCCTAAATGCAACATAAGCGAGTCGAAGAAGCCAAAAATGGAATAAACGAACGAAACACACATAAATGCAATAGACGATGGAGGAACGGAGACAGAGTCAAGTCAACTAAAGTCAACTGACTCACAGTTGCATTGATGACCTATAAGGAGCTTTGCATTACCCGGCCAGTCCATTCCATGATCAGACTTCGCTTACTTACTCCCACTGTTCGTCTTCCACCAGTACATCCACAAAATAAATATTTTATACATCCAATATACATTTCCACACTGCTCCCATACACAGAGAATGTATAATATAAGGGTGCTCCTCTTTTAATGCATGGCATAAATGCATGTTGTTTGTGTCAGCCAAAACCACTGTCTCTTATTCTTCCTTCTCAACTTCAATACTTCCTTCACTGAAAAACCAAACATTTTTTCAGACAATACCTACCACTGTAGTGCTACTAACTACTGCTCAAAGCGAAAATGCCGTGTTATCTGTATCTTCAGCTTCACCATCACTCTATACGTACCAGTAATAATAATATCCGTACACAAGCATTAAAAATCTACGATTTATAAACTCATGGGTAATATTAACATTGATTATCTTTAAACTGCAAATAATATCTATGCACACTCCATTTTCACATTTTTATCTGCCTGTAATTATTCTAAGGCGAAAGTGATATCCGAAGTATGACCCATATTTTCTTTGATGACTTTAAGGGAGGCTGCACATAGGCTAGAATGCCCCAGAGACTAAATTCTGTTCTCGCTTTTACATGCATTTTTTCAAGTTTTTCAATTTTCAATATTTTGGCCTAACTCATATACCGGGTTACAAATTTTTTTCAAATTTTTATTATCTATTTGTTCCATATCATATATAGAGCGTCCCTGCGAAGCCATTTTTAAAAAGGCTGTTTGGTTTGATCACAAATAATTTCCAAACAGTTCCCGCCAAAAAATGTTTCATTTTTTTCCGAAATGTGCAACTTTCAACATGTTATAATTCGAGATTGCACAAATGCCCTCGAAAAGATCCTTATGGATACCTAATCTACATTTTAAGCCATCAGACGACAATATTGATGCAAATTTAATCGAGTAATGGTCAAAGTGGCGGAGTAGGAAATCCAAGCTTATGCAATATATGCAGGTTGCCCTTAATCGCAAGAGACAGCTTTTACTTGACTTTTCCTTTATTTAAAGATACTTGCTTTTAATGCACTTTAATGCAAACGTCGAATGTCTATTGGAAATCTTCATTCTGTAGCGCGTTGCTAATAAATTGATACTTTTGGTTATGCATGCAATGTATATTTTTTTTCCACTGGATCGATTTCAGAATGTTACAATTGTCTTAATTCGGTTCATTACTTTATCAGGTCGTACTGTTAATAGTCTTACTAAAACGAAAAAGTCATACCGTAGTAGTAGTAGTCATTTGCTTGCTTGCAACCAGACAACGTTTAATGTACACGAAGTTATATGTACAGCCGTACATGCAATATTATTACCATACAAGTTAACAATAATGCACGGTCTTTTAACTTTATTACTATCTTCTTCCAAACTTGGCTTTTGTCTTGTGTTGCATGGTGCCAGGTACATCAAGGATGCTGATGCAATGTCTTTGTATAGTCTGCACAATAACCGTCTGAAAAGTCAGAATGGCATCTACATTTTCAGAAAAGTGTGGAAGCTTCACATGTTTAAGCTGAAGGATGTTTCAGAAAATATTGCTGCATAAAATATATTTGTTAAAAAGTCACAGTTTGCACAATTGAGGTTTAATGACATTTTCCCATTTGACGACTATGACATTTGTTATCACTTGGAATTTTACATTTTGCATGTTAGATAATTGAATGAAGTAGACCATCACATTTCTACAATGAAAAAATAAGCTAATTTTCTTGCGTTTAAAAATATTTGCCTATTTGGATTGTGTTTGTGAAATGGTTGAGACGATGAACAAGTTTTGCAAGAATATATAGCGAAGCAGTAATTTAGAATAATTAGTTTTGTTATTTTGAAGCATTTATTATTGCCTGTGATAAATAATTTCTGTTTTGCCATTAATGGATACATAATTCAGGAAAGAAGCTTATAATATTATGTCTGGCTGATTCCGTGAATGTGTTTCGCAAACAGCCACTCAAAATAATAGACGATTCTTAGTGTGGGGTCCATTCACTTGTGAACAATAGTTGTCCTTATTCCAACAAACTCGTGCGTTAAGAATCTTCCCTATGGGAATCTGGACAAGGATGTTTGCAATGCCAACTGAAATGTACTTATCCATTTTGCTTTCACCATTCGCCTGATTTGCTCGCAGAGAAAAGCGTTTCATCATTACCACACGGCGAGTGTGTACATTTGTCCTTGTGTCCTCCCCCATGCATGTGATTTGAAAGCAATTCAATGACTTTCCTGGTCACATGTCTCCAACAACTATTATCACTTTTATGCCAGTCACTTGCCCTTAGCCTTCTCCCTAACCAACATCACATTCTAGTGTCATGTTATCACCAACCTTTATTATTATGTCTTCCGACTCTAATAGTTCTATTGCGTCTTTTGCCATAATATGGAACACCATGCTTTCTATGTGTTGTATACCCTTGCTAAAAAATGCAGTATTTCAGTGGTAAAAGTGGAGGAAGTCCATTCTTGGTAGTCAATCTTAAAAATGTAGCTAGTACAGGAAAGATTTTGAAAATTTTCTTTGAATGTATTTAGATTGCTGGAATTACGGGAAGGGCTGATGCATTGGCGGGTCTTCTGATGATGGCTTCCTTCTATCTGTATATAAGGTAAGATTGTATTTGTAAAAGAGTGGAAGCAAAATCGGAATAGGAAAAAGAGCTAAATAGAACAAGTTCATTGTTCTCTCGAAATACTACTACTACATGCGAATTACATACATTATAGATATACCGTTGACTACATTCCATTGGCTAGCAAACTAGCAACCACTACTTGCATTATTAAATTGCAGAGCTGAACAGCATTCAGACTGGTAACTTCTAGGTATGCCTATGCATTATCAGCTCAACCTTAAGTACCATCCACACCGTGTAGATCTCTGCCACTTATGGTATACAATATCACACCACCACCAGTTACAGTTACAAAGCAAATGTACCAATATACCATATCATGCTTTTCCCTCTGTATATACGTGCAGGCAGTATAGTAGGGATAGTTTCTGTGTGCGAACGAAATGTGAAAGAAACGATGTGGAGACTTAAGCATGCAAATCGGATGAATTCTTTCGTACAGAAATCTACTAGCAGAATGCAGATAATGAAAGTTATTACGTGAATCCAATGTGGCTGTCTTAAGACCAGCTATTTCAACCAGAATCGTATCTGTAGCTAACGCGTCACGAATAATACATTACGCGACTGCGATCAATTCAATACCAGACTTGCAATACACGACCGAGTACTTACATTATCTACCAACACAAATTCCATGACTCTACTAACAACAGTCACAACGCATACAGAACGTACAGAAACCTGGATCCTTTTAGTTTGACGGAAAAGTAGTGGTTGAGAAAGTAGAACTTTCCATCGTTGTATATGTACTGGGGCTAGTAGTAGTATTACTGACGACAGAAAGAAGAGTAAAGCCAAAGCTGCTTACAGAGAGAGCGAAAGAGAAGAGCCGTAGTGCATAGTATATTATAAAATATTCAGGAAAGGTAATCATGTTCGTATAAAAATAGCCGGTCTGACTGACCACAACCAATGAATGGTAATGGAGAAAGGTGATCTAGTCTAATGGGATTGAACTGTATGCAATTTTATGTGAGTTGTATAGCAATGCTGGAAATAAATCCCACGGAACAACTACCTTTATTATCATCATCACAGATACTGCAAAATTTAAGCTGCATAGACCATCTATTTGATCAATGTATAAATTCTCTAATGGTGGGATTGCATTGCTCACAGAGATACAAATAATAATACTCCTATTACACATTGGCACACTCATATTATTTGTGTTGTGTATTGGTCGTGGAGGAAAAAGAAGGTGGCTAATGCTTTAATGCCACATGACCATGGAAATGTCTGGATGGCATTAGTATTACCATAGTAGTCCACTACTGTAATGCAGCTGAATGTCCCTTATCCTCCTATATGGTGTTTTACACCACATATAGGTAATATAACATATATAACTAGCCGGAGTGAGAGAATAAAGCTTGCATAGTTACAAGGAAAGGCAATAATGCAGTTATTCGCATTTAGTGTATATCTATATCCACAGAAGTTATATGTATAAAAGGGAATAGCCCAAGAATTATATATTGTGCCATGTTATATGTATGTGTATCGTTTTTCTGTGTAGGTCTTTACAGCAGCGGGACAGCCAGCCTGTAAATAATGGACTGAGTTGGGGCATAATCTTCTCTGGACTGTTGGGCTCTTGTGCAATGCTGGCCAAAGAAACGGGCATCACAATAATCGGCATTAACACCTTATATGATCTCTATCTGCACATGCATCTCTTAAAACGGTACGTCCCCTTTATTGTTTCCCATTGTTTATTTATTTATTTATTTCGTTCGTGTTTTATGTTCCTTTATGTCGCGGGGAAAGAGAGCGGCGAGTGAGATGAGATGAGTGTGCCCTGCACTAAGACTCTTATTTCTCTTTCTGCACACAAATACATTAGGCCAGGCAACAATTTAAGGCGGAGAGAGAGAGAACACCATAGTCAATGGTAGTAGTAGTAGTATTAGTAGTAGTAGTGGTAGTAGTAGTAGGTAAAAGTAAAAGTACTGTTGGTAAGTAATATAATTTACTCGACGAAACGAAACCAGAGGAGATAGCCGAGAATCCCGGAATCCCGTGTGTAGTAAATAGTAGTCAGTCGGCAGACGTGGTAAACGGAGTTGCCTGTATAATAATGGAACGTAGAGAAGAACAGAGCTCTATCTCTAAACTATCAAACTATGAATTTCCTTCTTCCACCTCCACTCTCTGCCTTGACTGCACACGGCTGAAAAGGCTACAACAGATCTGCTGTCTATAATACTCCTCCTGCTGCTGGCCAAAGGATACTTCTGCACATACACAGAGTATCTTTATGAGATAGTGGCTCTCGGTTGTGTCTGCATTTGCTATATGGGTTTTTGGAAAAGAATGTATGTACAATGGAGTAGAATATGATATAGTTAAAGTTCTCCATGTCCAGAGTTAGTGGAATAGCAAGTCAACAACGTCATGAATATTAGAAAAAGGTTGGACTTGGAGCATTGGCCCTTTCTGTGTTTGTGTTTTGTACAGTTTGTGTATTGTGGGCTTCGTTTCTTCACTGTTCTTTTCCTGCCTGTTGGTTAACATTACTTTATTCAGACTGCTTGTGCTTTTACTAAAGTCTAATCTGTTCTAGTATTTTTCCTTTATCCAAATTGTAGCATTTATGGAGCAAATAGGTGACTCTGCTTGTACATACAAAACATCCCTGAGTATCATAAGTACCAGTGGAAATTCATGAGGAAAAACGGATTGTATTTGTGCAGGAGAAAGTTGGGATGTTATACAGGTGCCTTTATGATGTTCTTTTATTATTCCATTTTAGGAGGTAAGTGAAGAAGAAAATATTTGTGAGTTTCTTTACCTTTAAGCCTTTCTTACAGTCTTTCCATACAACACGGGCAATAACAGACGAAAGAGACTCAGCTCAGAGACCAGAGAGTTGACTATACGATCTAGTCTTCTACTTCTAGCAACAGAGTAGTGGAATTAGGTACACCAAACTACCCGAACTTGTACCGGGAGATATACAGACTGTATGTATGCCTATATAGTCTAATGCCCATAAGTACAGAGATAGACTGAAGGAAAAAGTGAAACTATACAGTTAGGCTTCTTCTACTTTTATGCTGCTAGTAGACCAAGACAGACCATCCCATTTCCACTCCCGCTAGTTTCCGTCAACATCAATAATTTATCCTTTTAACTTACCACTGCCACCTGACCGCTCCATTCACTGTGAAATTGCCTTTTTTGCTTATACCTTGACTTTCTTGTTTGTCTCGTGTTGCTATGTACATTCACCAATTTACATACGAGCACCACCAGCAGACGTTTCTTCTATTATAAAGATTTCTTATTACTTTTTCTTCTTTCGCCCATAATCTGGCCCGGGACTGTCTTCCTCCTGAACTCGGAAGCCACGTTTGTACTTGCATACCACTAGGACTCCGCTACATCTACATATATACATGTATCAATTCAGCAGCAACCTATTCGCTCTAGTAGTTGCAGTTATTATGTATCTTCTGTGTCCTTCACAGCCGGCACTCAATCCATTCATTCCAACAACAAGACAAGGAAGAGGAAAAATCAAGGAGCGGAATAGCCCTGTAGGAGGAATACACGGGAGGAGTGTATTTGTGTACAGGGAAGATACAATAGAATGGACTGGCATGGTGGTGGGTTGGATGGATGCATGTGTTGTCGAGTACAAAGAATTTGTATGTAGGTACATTCTCTGTACAGAATAAATAGGACGTTGGTTGTAAAATGGCATTTGAGTGTATGGTTCATAGGCTGGAGAGAGTAGGGCTGTGTTTGCACGCTACAGTTTGTTTGTGCAGATCCATTTATCTCTAGACACTTGCACTTGCTCATGTCAAGCCTCGCAACTATCTTAAGAATGAATCTCTGTAGAATTTTCACTCGACCTTCCTATTGAATCATTGTCACCTTTGTTTGCTCTATATGGATTTATTATTAAATAGAAAAATGTACTACCTACATTTTTCCTTTCTGGAAGAAAGTCTCTTTCCATTTTCAATCTGCCCAGCTCTCCGTTGGGCTTTTTTAGCAAATTGATAGTGACTCTTGCCTTTTCCTTGTACCAATACATAAATATGTAGCTCGTACAAAAACATCTCGAAGCGTGAACTTAAGTGTATTAAATGCAAGTGTATTGCTTTTCTGCCTGCACACTTGTTTCGTGTATGGAAGGGCTGATGGGATTTCAGTTCTTGCATAAAGTGTTTTGCCCAAAGTAAATGTCATTTTTCTTCCATCTATTTCTTTTCTAAATTGCAGACAATCGCATGTAGTAAATGGATTTGAGTGCAGGTAATGAGAGTTTTCCTCTCCCAC
Source organism: Pogonognathellus flavescens (assembly GCA_019776165.1). Classification (NCBI taxonomy): domain Eukaryota; kingdom Metazoa; phylum Arthropoda; class Collembola; order Entomobryomorpha; family Tomoceridae; genus Pogonognathellus; species Pogonognathellus flavescens. The sequence continues at coordinate 39,875 of JABASD010000077.1, read as the reverse complement.
TGTTATTGTATTATTGATAGCTTTATACTATCCATTCTCTCGTCTTTACCTTTCCAAGTCACGACTCTTACCTTTCCCCTTCCTCTTTTTAGTCTTTAGCAAAACAAGCAAAAGCATGGGGTCGATTTCACATTAATGTATTATGCCAAATGTGAGTGTTTCTATTCTAACGCTCTTACCACGAGATATGTCTCAAATATCTATATCACATAATCTGCAGCATGTCTCATGTCTTACATATAGGATACTGCTTATTTGAGCAGGTTAATCATTTTGTCAGACATACAATCTGTTCATCAAGCAATTATTTTTCTTCATTAGTGTATTTCTACCCCATTGAACGTTGTATGTGCATTATTAATGATGAGATTGAAATCAAGAATCATTGTAAATTACAATGATGGGATAGTAGGTTCCTATATAGTAGATGCCTGTGTTTCGTGACAAAACCGTGATGATGGTATAAATTAGTTTAGACGAGACGATCTTGAGGAATTAGCACATTTAATCATTACTAAAGCAAAGAGCACTTAAACTTGTACCGTTTACATTATGTAACCTTTGTGTTACATTTATTCGGCAAACACAATCAATGTAGCACGCGACACGTGTCTTGACTGTGGCGATTGCCTACTCCACAGCTACTTATAATTGGTTGGTCCTGATTTTGTCCAGTTTTAAGGTAGCACTGATTTGCCAGGCTTACAATACATTTATAGCGTTGAAATATTTGGTACAACAGGAAAATAGCTACAGCACCCAGTACAATTACCTACGCACTCCGATATCACACCGAAGAATGGGACATACATAGAATGCATTATATTGCAAGTACTTGGAGTAGGAGTGGACTATCAGCAAAATACTACAATAATGGTTAACGAAGCTCCGGTATTGCTTGCAAATAGGCTTGCTGAGTCTCCGGATCTATTACCGCGAAATGTCAAGACAGGCCATGGCCAGGCCGCAAGTAAAGTACGCCAAAGCAGTTTCCAGTAGACCTGCTGCAATTGTAATGACACGATCTTGTGTATGTTGTGGTGGCCGTGTTTGTGTTTTGCAGTACAGCAGCGTTAGAAGTTGTGGTGGCTTAGACCTTTCTCTCCCCTTGAATAAAAACACAACAGAGCACTCGCCCAACCCAATAGTAATTTAATTCTCCGTAGATAGTAGATACCCTGGTAGACACTAGACACTTACTTCCTAGAGTTGGGATCGACTATAAAGAACTCTTTTCTTCTTTTATCCACTTCAACAAGTATTAATGTACAATTCACATGTTTCTATTCATAATTTTATTAAATACAAACTAAGTTATAGTATTATTTGAAGAATATATTGACAAGGAAATATTGTATTTCGTAGTTATCATCAAATTGTTCTAAAATTACTTCAGTCAAGAAAGAAAGGTTAGCAAATTAACCAGATAGTTTCTATTTCATGCATGAATTACACGGAAAACTTTATTTGGTGAATGTTATTGATTAGTTTCAGTTATTTAAAGTTAATTTTAGCGAAGGAGTTGATCCGAACTCTACATGGTGCCTACTTCATTGGATGGTTGGTCATGAGCTGTGAGTTGTAGATGTGTTGTGCATTCAGCTGAATATTGCTGGTAGTATGAAATCTGCTGTAGAGAATTCCAGTAGTTGGTAGTAGTAAATGGTAAAGACTGTGAGTCTGAACAGACTGGACGGCTGAGTGAGTATGACTGTTTGTGTATTGTATTGTTTTTCCTTTTCGAAGGCATTTTGTGCAGCATGAGCAAAACTATTTATCTCTCTTCCGCAACTGCTTATATGTAGGTAGTAGTGTGCTATAGAAATTAACTTCCTTCCTTTACTTACACAGCCAAAAGACAGAGAAATAAATAGTCGTTATCATAGTGGTTTAGTGTACTTGCATTTGTAGCCTCTCATTGTTACCAACTCAAGTAAGGTGAGCTAAGCAAAGCTTTATATTCTCTTCTTACCTTCTGCGTCTCACTCCCCCAACCCAAAATCCGTGTTGTCCTTCACATCTCATATCACCAACAACACTAACACTGAACTTCACTGAAAATCTCCGTGCCCGCTTTTCCGGATTCTTCCTGCAAATGCTAACTACAAGGTATACGTATCCTTATAGGTATGTGTAAAGGCAAAGCAAGCTAACGGAGTGGTACTTCCTACTTCACTTCTCTGTAAGTAGTTGCTACTTACCAGTTATTAAGTTTCATAATGAAACTTATATGCGAACAACTTGTCTGTTTACTATGTCTGTCCGTCTGTCTGAATGCACGATAATTCAACAAGGGTTTGAGTGTACAGATAATGGCTTCAAATTTGGTGCATGAATTTCGGTGGCCACTTGGAAGAATAATATGCGCTCGAAGATGCGGTCAATGGGTTGGTTCCTTAATAACCGACCTTAATGACAATTACAGACAAATTAAATAAGCCTTTGTAAAGGTGTCTATGCTTGTAACCATTTCCGTGGTGTAATACAATTTAGAATATGTAATATTACTTTCTATATTGCGCAATTAAATTAAAATTTACATACTGCTGTTTTTATGCGATTTTAGTTTACGAAGCTTTTCTATTCCGTTGACGAATGGTTGATTCCGTAATAAGAATAATATAAGTACTGCACTTAATATTCGTTTGTCTGTTTGGGTAGTTGTGTGTAAGTAAGAATATACTTGATAGTATTAAAGAAGAAGGTTAGTGAGTTGGAAGGAGAGAGGCAGAGGGAGAAAGTGGCTTGTTATAGGGTCAAAGAGACAGGGAGATACAGAGGTTGTTGAAAAGGAGGAGAATAAGAATAAAAGGAATAGAAGGCATTCCTATGTTCTTTTTGTTTGCTTTTTGTGTTGAGTTTATGTGCTGAGGCTGAGGGAGTAGTTGTGGTGGTACACGATGAACTAATGTAATATTATTATCTCCTGGAGGTTGTCAAAGGTGAGCAAATAACTGGATTTACTCACAACTTTCCCTGACGACAGTTTCGTTTGCTTTTTTCTAGGTGGAGACTGGGCAAAACTACCGATCCAGCTTTGTCACTACTCAAGCGAAGAATCGTATATATGTTTCTCTTGGTAAATGAAATCTTTACTCTCATTCTTTATTTACTATTAGACTAGTAGAGACACACACTTTTAATATAAAAAAGCTTTGCCCGCATTATTCTACCTGAGTTCGTATCCCATGGCATGTTTCGGTGTGTGTACAAGAAAAACTTTTTCGCAATTTGTGTACTACAGGTAAATTTAGCAGAAGCATCATATGAGATGGACATGCATGTTTGTATGTACAAATGTACACAAAGTAAAATGCACATATATTATTATAACTTCCATGTTTACGTAGAATCAAAGTGTCTGCAAATATCCCTGCTATACTATATACCTAGTTAATTCTATTATGCATGTTTATGATTTGTACGACCTGTGACGGCATTTATTCAATCCTATTATAAATGAAAGTTTGTATATATTGCTAATCATATTGCTTGGTGGACTCAAACCAAACAAACGATTTATATTGAGCTCATCTACCTTGATTGTGGGGTTTCAATCAAAGCTGTTTGCTGAATCACAGTTCAGTGGTTTCATTTCAAAACGTTCGCTGAACTTACCGAAAACCATGAATGCAAGAATTACACTCAAGCTCAGTGTAGACTTTGAATTTACACTAAGCGTCACAAATATAAGTTATATAATTGTAGTTATAACCATGTGCAGTATATAGTCGGAGATATATATGTAGGATGACGACAGTCGTTCTTGTCCGATTCGTTAGAGACCGTATAACTATACGTGTGTAGTAGTGCAGGAATGCTACAATGCAAAATTGAGTTGCCTCTGTAAAGTAATTGGATTATAAAATTGCTTCAATGATTCTATCCATTTGTCCTGTCTCAAACGGGAAAGTTTGTAAGAGGAATGAATTTGCTGTGTGTGATTGTCCCTTTCCCTCTGCAATTTGATTTAATGGAACACTATGCTGCCTATTCAATATAAATGCAAGTGTTAGTATTTTTAAAACTTGGATTCCAGATATGTCATCATAATACTGCCTCTGCAATATTTCTGTGGAATTCCATATACCTAGGTGCAACTTATTCTAATAATAGTAAAATAATTAGATTTGCTCTTGCTCAAGGTTAATTAAATGTTTCAATGATCACATACTTTACTGTAAGTTTCTTACCATTGTGTGAAGAAATTCCTATTTCCGATGAAAGCACTCCATATGTGTCACAAGTCACTACAGGTATACAGACACGGTAAATGTCTACCGGTTTAATTAAAAAACCTTTCTGTGCACAATTTAGATATTGACATTTTCCGCGAAACATTTCCATTCATTCCCATTTCCAGTCTCAAAGCCTAAAATTACATAACCCTTTACAATGCAGCCATGGTATAATTTTGCCATGTAATTCAATTTGTTGTTACATCATGGAAATAGTTTCTAGGTCTTTTTTTCAACATACTGACTGCGAACAACGAACAAGGACATTGTAAAAATAAATAACAACCTCGCGACTAGAAAGTCAACAGGGTTCGAGCTCTGTAGCATATTTCTAAAACGTATGTATCATATAAAACGTAAAGTCTGCAGAAAGTGTTTTTTGAAAAGTGTTATATATATGTGAATGTTAGTTTTGTTACTGAGGGATATTGTTATGCAGCTGAACAAACACAAAAGGATATGAATAATGAATTTGTCTCATAAATGTATTAGTACACCATTTATATATTCGTGTACATAGTTTGCAATAGAAAAAACAGTGCAAGTATTATGATTCTCTATTACATACTAAGCCTTTAATACCTTTTATTGTTTCTTATGTAATCTAAACCTTTACGGCACTCGGCCATAAATTTTTTATTATTTGTACAAATGAAATGTAGATTGCAAAAAGGCAAAAAGTATTTCACTACATTACAAGGTATTACATTATCCAGTCTGCCTCTGCTATACTGCAGTTCTATATAGGTACAGTGTATATATAGATTGAAAGCTTAATACAGTTATGCACTTGCGTGTAGTACCTATGTAGAATTCTGTTATGTATTATATCTGTAATAAATCACACATCATCACATTTTATCATTATTTCATGTGTTTGTGCATTGTACGTGTACATAATATGGAAGAGACTGACAAAAAGTACATTATTTTGTGCCGATACATACATAGGTCTCGTTGACTCTTCTTCTCCGTGTGGCCGTGATGAAAGGATCTCTGCCTCGATTTAGTCCTCAAGACAACCCAGCCGCTTTCTCCAGCACGGAGCTGACTCGGTAAGTCATTTTTCTCTCGTTGCTTCAATTTAACTAACGTCCGATAGAAACGGAGTTTTGAGATAGAACACTCCATTAAATATGTGCATCCTTAGAGTTTCAGCGCGTCGTCGTCGTCGTCTTCGACTCGTTCGTATTATTCACAGCCTTTATTTTTCTAACTTGAGTAACATCATTATATACTAATACAGATGTATCTGTACGTTTCTTTTGATCAACCAGCATCCAATTTAAATCTTTGTGTATAAGGTTTCGTCATTTTAAATCCCCGTACATGTACGCTCGTTCATCTCCCTTGTCTCACAGACACATGGCTCGATGACAAGACAAATACGCGCCTAAAGCAATTACTAAAGCAAGCACTTCCGAAGTCTCACACTTTTCTTCAGTCTGTGAGCTTTGAACGACACCACGCACAACATATGCCCATAAATTCCAAACCAGAAATACTTAATAATGCTACTACTACCACTACTACCTCCTATATACTTAGACGAACTACATCCCACACAAACTACAATCCCTTTCCTGGAAATCTTTTGCCTTTCAATCTCACATCCCATTTTTACTGCACTACCACTCAAGATACAAAGACTGTTAAAAAGGTGAATCAAAATACCAGTCTTAGATTCCTTTTACCATAATGAAATGGAACTGTCTATAGGAGCTACCTTCAACGTACACAATGCTACACGTATACTCAATCTGGGCAAAGACAAAAACGAATACATATATAGGGCTCCCTTAGTCTATATAGCTTCTATAATAATAAGGTATAGCCACACGTATAGTCACTATCACTCGTTTCTTCATCTTCAAATGCCTTTTCTTGGCAGGAGAGAGAGAGAGGAAGAAGTCAACGATATGTCAATTCCGTAGGTTTTGCGATGTACAACGTAGTCATAAATTAAGTACGCAGAATACTGGAAAACTGACTTCATTCCTTCATCTCATTACACAATTCTTTAGTCATTCCTTTCTGTAGCTTATAAGGTGGCTGGATTTTGTACGTTTATATACTTTCCGTATTATATTTGACTATAGTGCCACCACTTGAGGGATATCGCGAGAATTCATTGACCTACCTCAGCTACTACCTGTAGTGTAACAACAACCACCAATTTCCAAAGCTAAAAGAGCTTGTCGTGAGATGATAACATATGGTTGGTGGTAAGGAATGTCTTTGGAAATTCAACTCCAATTACATTTCCCTACTCTCTTTCCCATCTCAAATATTTGCCTTCATTATAAAGATAATAGAAAGTGTTCATTCAACCAGGAATGATTACATACCTCCAGAATACTCACACAGACTTCCGTCCCAACATATTTTACCATGGTGCTACATAGTTATTATAATGTTGATGCTGCGTAGATTCTTTTCTATGTCTATTCTTAGATATCTATAGTACTATATATACAGTTTTGGCTTTTATGAGGAGACATACTTATTATAGGTGGCCGTGATGTATAAACGCCTACTATATCACCAGCCAACCTGCACTTATTTCACACAAGTTAGCTTTCTTAGAAAATCAAGAGTCCTTTCACTCGGTAAACAAAAAGGGTCGCAAAACAAAATCTTAGGAAACTATACACATAATAATATATTATGTATACCTGGAGAAAAAGAGAAATCAGTGCTGTATACTAAAGATGAAAGAAATCTCGATACAGTACTTTCAGATATATTATTATTGTCACCAATCTGTTCTTTGCAGTAGTGGAGATTATTTAAGGTTGGACGAATAATATGAATTGCGTGAAACTATACAACTAATGCGATTATTGCGTAGTAATTTTAGTAATAGGGAAAAATAGTGGAATCACAGCAGAAACTTGTCCCGCATGAAAGAAGAAAGGGAAATTTATTTTCTGTAGATATGGAGAAAGTAATTGGGTTAATTCTGCACATAGAAAAGAAATGAATACGATTAAGTAACCTTGAAGCCGTGAAGACAGGAGAAAAACTGGAGGAGTGTTTGTAGGAATATGCAAGATGAATTTTAGCTATTTGTCTACGGCTGAAATTCTCAAGTCTACACAGCGACAGTTTAGTCATCTTAATTAAGGCTAGGTATCCGAATGCACACATAAAGTAGTACAGTGTTATACTTGTCGTAAAATATCAGCACAACTGCAGGAGAAACTTATATGACTCTGTGAACTTTTGGCACGGTGTTGTTATGTGTTTAAAAAGGTTGCTAGGTATGTTATTAATTGTTATTACTTTATTAGTATAGTAGGCCATGTGAAGTTGCATGTTGTAATTTACCCATTAAATGGAAATAAGGAAGACATACAATGTGATTAAGTCTCTAGAATAAACGACTGGAGACCTTAATAACCTTTTTAGTTTTACAAACGTAGCAATAAGAGTTCTTCGCCCACGTAGGTGAAGGTGTTCCATTATTTACAATTCTCAGATTTACATTATGAATAGCAAAATAAACTTCATATTCTATCAAGATTTCCAACAGGAAAACCACAATTCTCCTACTCAGACATGGGGATACCTTATGTATGTTTAAATAGTTCCCCGAAAATTGGTTTGGTATATAACAATAATAGCCATTGCCAAAACTCTGAGAATTTTTTTCAATAATTTACATGTTGGTTAAATTCCTACATCGTTGGAGCATATCGTCTTCGTTAGTAAACGTTTTCCATCGACATTTTCGCAGTGAGTGGATTAATTTGGTTAATAAGGCACTTAAAAAAGGAACAGTGTCATTTGCAATTATGTGCAGTAGTTTCGTGTTACCATGCACATTTTGTATTAAATTGCCCACTGCGATATAAACCAATGTGTGCATTTATGTTGCCATAATAAGAGAAAGTTTTAAAACCATTTACCAAACTCTCCAAGCGTTCTGCTAACATTAATTGAATAGCAATGATGACAAACACACAATTATTATGCAATTTACCGAATCTGCTATATATTCCACTTGCACGACCACCAATGAAGGACGTAAATACAGAAAGTCTTGTCTTCCGGAGTACTTTATGTTAATTTTGTGACGCAGTAGAGGAAAAATGTTTAGGAACATGGCATGGTGTTTTCCGCTGCGACTGTATTTGTAATACTCTCGGGCTCTTATAAAATCCTGTGTATCCTAATTACATAACTGTGAAGTTTGTTGTACATCTGGAAGAGTTTCTGTAGGAAGGAAACGTAAACGCATCATATCATAATTATACTGTTGGTAGATAAGAAATATTCCCCAAGTGTAGTAGTGTGTGCTTGTTTAATGTAATTTTTCCTACCACAATATGCAATATTATACTTCTCTCGATTATATTATAACGAACTGTACTTTAGCCATGTTAGTGAAACTAATGTGTGAGATTATTATGTGTCTATCTACCTAACTAACTTTACAGCTCTAGCAGTTGCAGCCATGTCATATATTAAAATTACATAAGAAAACAATATACAGCAACTGGAATTGAGTTTCTTATCTGCCCAAAATCTCAACTCTCGTAAAAGCATCCGTCTTTTCCAACCAAATTTTATTTCTTCTCTGAATATTTCCAACCCTTTTTTCATTCCTTCAAGAATAAATATTCAAAGTTGCTAAAAAATTAAAACAAATGTGCTAAACGATTATGATAGTAGAAAATGTAAATAAATTAGTTATTACTTCACATACCTATACCTCAATACAAAAATATTTATATTCATATCATTAACATTTTTTCAAAATGAATGCATTCAAATATTTAAATTAAATAGATTTAATCCGTTTTAAAATATTAATATCTCCGTTTTGAAATATTAATATCTCCGTTTTGAAATATTAATATCGCCGTTTTGAAATATTAATATCTCCGTTTTGAAATATTAATATCTCCGTTTTGAAATATTAATATCTCCGTTTGTAAAAGATTTGAAATAATCATTTGATGGAAATGTAAGGAATTTAACACGTACAAAATTATATTGAAATGAAATAAATGTCAAGTATGTAAACCTGAGTGAATAGTATGCAAACATAATATGTGTTTGTAAATGTTATTGTGTGATTTGTTTTGTTGTCACTTTGGGAGGATGTGTTTGTAATAGTTAAATGATGGATAAGATTAGGAGGGGTGGGAAAGGAGCGAGTTGTGAAATTGCGTTGGTGGGAAAAGTAGGGAAATGAGTCATGTGCTGATAAAATGAAATGTCTATTGATTTCGTTTAGTTTAGTTGGAAGTTGGCGAAGATACTCGTATTACATATAGATTGTGTATAGAAACATACATTTTCCTACATGAGGTATTGTATGAGGTACATGGCTAGGTTAAACTTGAATGATTTACTATACAAATGTCTATGTAACTCCGGACTGGCTACCACACTCGAGAACTATCTAATAATATGGTTTTGAGTAGGTAGCTCGGTACCTTTCCTTGTCTGCTTATCTAACTTCATATTTTATTAATGGATCCCCCTTTCCTATATATCACAGGAAATATACTACAATGCTTCTCAATCTATTATTCTCTTGCATTGGCATCGTTATCCATTGCAGATAGCAGAAGAACGCACAGCTAATATCGAAAACATTCTGCAGTACATGAAGACATGAAGTTTCAAGTAGTACAGATAGATGTGCACTGTATGGCATATTTCATTAGTACGGCAGTTTTGTTAAATTACACTGTTCTGTGGAAATGATTGTAATTAATTTACATGTATCAGTAAATCAATACAACATGTGTTCGTTTCTCTTCATATCTGCATTAGTAGTTTTGCAGTGGACGCGTTTTCCGTCCCGAATATTAATTCTCAGTGTCTGAAATATTTTACTTTAAAAAGATATATATATTTATATGTATACCTATACGTGTGCATGTAATTAGGTGTCTAGAATTGAAAGTAAAGTTGCATTATGTAAAGAAATCATTGAATTAGGAGAATTTCAATTCATTAATGAAGTGGAAGAACTCACTGCAAGAGTTCTCGAGTCCGGATGTTAAACAAGCTGAAAAGACGGTCAAGGCAAAAGCACAGTACACGCAAGCAAAGGTTTCTGGCAGCTTAAACTTGCTTAGAGCCATTCTAGACGGATAATGTGGAGGGATGTACCTTTGTAGATTGTATTTAAGAGGAGGAAGAGAAAAATAGGACGGAAGATGTGGATGCGTTGCATAGATATATAAACTTGTCGCTGTGTGTGCATTGAAAGTTTGTACTTTTATTTCATTTGACTTCTGTCCGAACGGTACACAGTATTTCAGTATACAATACAATTGAATTGGACACAATTCCAAATCCCATTTCTTGTATGCCATGAAAATAAAATCTAATGAAATGAGACGAGGACACGACAACAGCTCTCTTCCATTCCATTCCATTGCCTTCCAGAGAGAGAGAGAGTCTGTTTTTCTCCCACTCTTTTGTTGGGTTAAGGAAAGGGAGAGTTCCTTCTTTGCTCGCTTCACTTCCCATCTCAAAAACACAACCCATAGCTCAGAACATACATGTATGCATACAGACACACAGAAATGCACGGCATGAGATAGTACTTTTCTTTTCAGAGAGATATTGCCTACCTTTACTTACACAAACACCGTGTGTATACATTTTCCCTCACGACATCCAAGGGTCTGCTCCACTATCTCTCCTGTTGTAAATATAACTAAAAAACGAGCGAGGAATTCACTCATAATGTCAGTATATATGTACATAGGTGAGTCAAAGTCAACTCCCAGTCCTTCACAACAAAAAGCAGTCAAGTCAGATCAATTCACATGTGCAGATGTTGATGTGATGAATAATACAACAGAATTGAGAAAAACACTGAAAATATTCGCCTTACGTAGTATTACTCCATGTTCTGCACGAATAGCAAAAATGCACTTCTCTCTGCATTCTTTTCCCAACTTTCTGCAGAAACTGCGTCCGGAGTAAAATAATATCAACCGGGAGTGTCAAGCACAACGTTGGATTAATTCCACATTTAAAACGCCAGCTCATATAGTAGTACTTCCGACTGTGCAAATAAATTTTTCCCAGAAAATATAATGAAATTGCAAAATAGTGACATAATATTAAATAAGAAACAGCAACTTTCTCCTATATATAAAAAAACAATAACCACACATTTACCCTGAATTGTAAATTAAAAAATGCTTTCTACTATAATAGTATATTAGACGAAATACCCCAAAAATGCAACTTAGAACTAAATAAAATTTTGCAAATGGAATGTGCTACTTCTGTCTATTGCAGAAAATAATATATTTTAATTACTTGTTGGTTTTATTTGTTTTCAATCTGTAGGGTAATGTGGTTAATCATTGAGACGATGTTTTGTATAGAGTTTGTTTATACGCGAGACGTCTTTATATTACGGAAGTTATGTAACGACTTATAAGTGTAGCTTTTGGTTTGACTACTACAAGACAGGTTTCGTTTCAACGCAAAGCAATTTGTTAAAATTATAGAAAGTGTTTCTAGCTATGTCTCTTGTGTGTTTCTCGAATTCCTCTCTATATCCGGAACACACGTTACGTTCCAAAACTCCCGGAATATACGACTCTTGTATTTTCTATTCTTCCTCTGCCACCACCACCATCTTCTTCTTCTTACCTCCATATCCAAACAACACAACGGAATCAAATGTTTGTTCCGTATAAACTGACTGTTATGTAAACGTTGGGTTTAACTACAATGTATTTGCAGTTGCAGTAGTACCTTGCACGATAATGAAACTATTTACCATTAGGAGTGAGACTGGCTTTCACTCAGAAGGTATCCCAACAGAGTAGTCCGGCACAAAGTAGGCATAGCGACTAGAGACGAAGAGACTAACAGAGCGTTGTATTATTTACTGTATTACCGACAACTTATATTTATTACGCAATTTGGCATGGAGTTCAATTTCTCCCTACCGACATTGCAACACGCAATGTTGTTATTGGTTTTATGTTTACGGGAAAAATCCCGTTCACAGAAGAAAATAATAGGACTGACACGATATTTATATAAATTACTGTATGAATCAAGGTTAATACACCGCTCTCTCTCTCTCTCTCTATCTCTCTCCCAGTAAAATCATACTGCTTCACTCAGCATCGAATTAGGTGTCTGATTATTACTACTACTCCTGTACCTATATCGTACTGGCCCGTGCCAATGAAAACGATATTTGTATAGAGATACACCATGAATTAAATGATTTGTGTAAAATTTTTGTAAAAATTTCTTATATAGGGATATAGCTATAGATAATAGTATAGAGATAATACTTACAGGGACATATATTTGTACAGAGGCCTAGTCTTATATTAAGTGAATCAGAAGAGGTTCATGTGCGGCAGTTAATGAGTTTAGTTTGTTGAGGTTTTGACTACAGTGGGAAGAGTGGGATTGTAGTTGTAGTAAATATATTTGAGGATGGGATGGTGGGATGGTGTAGTGTAAAGCAAACACCAGTGGATCCTGTGTACATAAATGTTGTGTGTATTTTATTATTTTTCTAGTCTTCTCACATACACCTTTCTGCCGGCTTTCAACGTGTGGCTGATGCTGTACCCGTACCGTCTCAGCTACGACTGGCAAATGGGATCAATTCCATTGGTTGATTCCCTGTGGGATCTGAGAAATCTTGCTTCTGGGATGTTTTACTTGATCTTCGCTTGGCTAATATACCACTCTTTCACCACCAAGGTACTTGCACTTAACTTCTTCCTTGGGTGCGTGTTCTCATAGTTTTTTCAAAAGCCTATTATGTCTATTCGAATACTAACTCGTAAGTATCATTCCTTTCTACACGTCTGTGTGCTCTGCCAAGAGTCTGCAACTACAAACTACGGGCACAACACGTTGCCCAAATGTTAAACATAAGTGAAAGTGATACTTTTTCACTGCAACTCCATCTCCACACTTTCTTCTCCTCTCCCAGAGTTTACTTTCAATTTATCTGATCAATCTAATTTAAGTTCATCTACCTATACATAATGTATTATCCGCCACAGCTGATGTATAAATACTTTCTGCCCACACACTCACTACATCAGCCAAACAGCTGTCCATACTTTTCCTCTACCACATCCTTCCTTCCTCCCCACCACTTTCCCCGTCTTCTCTTTATGCTCTTCCTTACCTAACTTTCATTACCAACTCCAAAAACTACAAATCCGGTCAGGGAGCAAATAGAATTAGACACACTGTGATTACCGGAATTCTTGTTTGTACCGTTATCGTCCTAAGTTGGGTCTCTCTAGTTTTTATTTCGTATCAACTGCAAATTTTATTTCGTCCAACTGGACATTACACGATTTGGAGCTTAAGACTGTCATTAGTCATTATATGCTTACTTACTAATTCACTAAGTTACTAATTCCTTTACCACCCTTAATTGCAGTGTTGATAAAACAGGAGTTGTATACATAAGGTGTATGCAAACGCTAAATTGTGTAATCAATGTCTCAACATGAGTTTTTTTTGCATAAAAGATATATAATATTAATAATGATAAATTTAGTTGTTTATATGAAAGCATATAAAAACTACGTTGATTAGCAATGTAGATACATGAAATATTTTTATACATTTTGTACATAAATGTAGAAACGAAATCGATTTTATGAAATCAAAGCTGTAGTAGCTAGATTGTAATGGTAGATGCTACAGTAGTTTCAATCACAAAAAACCCGCAGCCTATTACAGCGGTGTAAGAAGAAGTTCTCAACTGTTAATCAATTCGCGGTAGTAACGTGAGTTAAGAAACAAGAGAGAAATAACGTCCCCGGGTATAATGTTACTAATTTATTGTGAAACCTGATGGGGGTTTCTGATTTTATAATGGGAAGAACACTACCTACCTTTTCCTCATTTCAGCTTGGGTGTATCATGTCCATAATTATCTTTTAGAAACTCTCTACTGAAATGAAATCTGCTGTATTCTAAATATCAGGGGGACTATGAGAATATTATACTACATACGAATCAGATGGCGATAGCCATATCGCCCTGATACTTATTTAATTTCATATTATACTAATAATACTAATTTTAGTAATAGTTTTAGAATACGGCCGTTTTCGTCATATTATCCTTGTTTACATAAATCTGTTTATCTATAAGCTTGAAAATAATATGCAGTAAGATGATAAGCTGTATAAGGACTTGAAGATCTGAATAATTTTGGAGTATAGAAATTCAATTATGGCAATGGACGGGTAGTGTATTTATTTTTGCATTTATTTCGTTTACGTGTAATTTTGTTTTTTGTTCTTTTTTGATTTTTGCAGTATTATATGTGAGTACTTATTATTAGTGTAAAATGATGGTGTATTGATTTTTTGAAATTTTGAACAGGGTCGTAATGCTGGCGGTTCTCTTATATTTTCCTCTCTGCTCTTCATCTCTCTTCCTTTTCTTCCGGCATCTAATTTACTTTTTCCCGTCGGATTTGTTGCAGCTGAGCGAATACTCTACACTCCAAGGTACTTACATTGTTTCCATCTCTGCACACATGTACTATATATTCTCTGTCTCTGTACGTAATGGAAACTAAAGACACATTTTTCAAGGAAGCACACAGCATATGTGTAAATGTAAACCGTGCACACATGATGGAAACCCATGGACTTCATCACGCCTCCCTTCCCCTTCTCCTACTTTACAATACGTGTCCCAATAGACTGGAACACCATTTAGATGTAACCTTAACCCAAAATGTGAATAGAATGGATGGAAATGTGAATGGAATCACATAGAAACATGTTTTCTGATGTAATAACTTCCCACTATGCACCACCGTCATATAATCGTAGTAGCTCCACACAGGAAATGCCCAAACTTATTTAGGATGATGAGTAGGATAGGATTAACCAAGCTATATGGGAAATTACATGACAACTTTGCCATACAGCATCCGTCAATATTATACACGCTCCACACACACTCTCTCTCAAAAAAAAACATTTTGACAGTTGTTGCGCAACGAATCCATGGAAAAATTACCATTTAAGATCCTACCCACGTGGCTCATGTGAAAATGATGAGATAATTTGTGAAAAGTGTACTGCTTGCGAGAATGTCTTTTAATTTATTTCCTGGGGCGATGCACTTTGACTATCAAGAAGTGCTGGACTTTTTTGCTTCTCTTCTATTCTCACGGCCGTTGTTACGAAATCTCAACTTTTTTTATAGACTGTCTATAGTGTACATTTACCGTGATGAATGATGCTCTCGAATTTTAACACAAATCAAAACATTGCTGCAAGCGCTGTCTAGACTCTTTACTTTTCTAACATTAGTTGTTAATGTTGGAACTGTGTTTACGAAATGTGTTTATAAATTCTGAGTATATTGAAACATGCGCTATCATTGTGGTGGTAAGTTAATATCGACGAAAAAAGTCGATATATACTAGTAGAAAGTTGTTTCGAGCGTATAGATTCATATTAGAAGATAATTGGCGTGCATGCACTTTGTTTTTCATTTTCTTTTAACATAATATTGGGAGCTGAAGGAAAGTTAAGTAAAGTCGACTGTCGTAGTTGGTACATCTATTAATTCACCCAACGTTAGTTTCGACTACAAGAAGCTGAAATGATTATGTATTCTTAGTAAATGTCTATCCATAGCATGAAACTTTTAATTCTATATCATTTGGCACTCACGTCAGTCACGTCTTTGCAATTTACTGCATGTACATTAGCTTCTAATATGACTGATGAAACTACCGGAAAATTGACCTGAGTTACATGGCTATAGAAGTCCTGTACCCAGCCAGCACAATTTAACTTTTCTACAAACTTTCTTCATACAAAATTAAACGGATGACATACCTACCTCATTTGCAATAAATTCAGCGATACGTTTGTTTGTAAATAAATACTAACGATAAGTCAAGAAGACAAAACAATATTCTCAAATTGTACTGATAGGTAGGTAAGGTACTCCAGCAGAGTATAATATTTACTTCTCTGTGCCATATTTCATTCTTAAAACCAACAGTTTATTTATATAGTCGTCTGATTTTACAACAGAAGGAAAATTACTTCTACATCGTCTGCAGGTAGAAGAATATTAAATTTCTCAAAAGTCAGTTAGGTTTGTAACAATTGTGAAAGTAGGTACTACTACTATATTTATGTCATTGTAAAAAATTTCAACATTTCACCCATTCAAAGTTTTGCATATTTTTCAAAAAAAACTATTTCATAAGTTACTTTATAGACGTAGAGACAGGAAAGCGTAGAGTATTTACACACGATTCAGAACGTTGCTGAATTAGTTACAGAGTTGGTTGTAAATTTGAAGGAGTGCTTGGTGAATTGGACGTATATAGAAGTTAATTAGATAAACATGAAACAGAATTCGCTAACATAACACTATATATACGACTTTTAATAATTTTGCTTGAGTACACATTGTAGTAAAGCACCTAACGAATGGTGAAAAGAGAATTGCCTTTGTACGGGGTTTACATACAAGGATGCCTACTTACAGTACTTACTTATTACATGAGCAGCAGCCCAAGCAACAGCAGCAGAGCAATGCAGCTAAAGCGCATAAAAGAATTACTACTCTTACATGTAGACACTTAATTGGTTCACCCATCAGGAAATAATGACGTTACTTACTTATAGCAACAGACACCCATGTAAAGTTCACTTTTCACTTTTTTCATATTAAGTCACAACTGTTGTACTGTATAATACACGGATGTAATATTATTATAGGGCATAGAAACAAGTGCTGCCTTTCCTTGGGGATTAGGTTAATTTAAATTCATGTGTTCAAGTGAGTACTAGCTAAACTAAGCAAAGATAATAAAATTAATAAACACGTTTTTGGTAAATTTTATTAGACAGTGATACGTCTTTATGCAAATCTCATAGAAAAATAATAAGAACAAAAAAGACATCCCACTGTTATAAAACGTCATGTTATAAAGAATCACTTATACTTTCACTTTATTCTTGTATTATTGTTACTAAAATATTTCAGATTTACTTCTTGGAAAACGACTGTATGGTTCTGGTGAACGTATATAGATATTCTTATTTATGCCTTATTGCAGTGGTAATGTAAACTATAAAAATTGTCATAGCACAAATTTTTGTTGTTGAGATTTGTGTGTGTGTGGAGAGAAAAGTGTACATGGAAATCATGCAAGTCCTATGGTTTGTATTGACATTATATGGCATTTGTGCACTATATAGGATGAGAATACATGAACATAGTTAGTATTATGAATGTATTGTAGTATGAGCGAAAGTCTTGGAAGTCATGGAATCACATCTGTCGCTGCCGCAGTAAAATATTCAGTCAGTCAGTCATACATCCACCCAACCATCCATCGTTCAGTCCATCCATATGTATTTGTGGAATCTTCTTGCTGTCTTTCCAATAAATGTATTATTGAACAAGTATTGATTTCTCATACGCAGCATTGGAGTTTGCATTTTGACCGCACATGGAATCCAGTTGCTCCACAAACGCTTTGTGCGTCTTCGAAAGTTTTTCTTGGTTGCCCTATGCCTTATGCTAATGAGCTTCAGTTGCCGAACTTGGGAAAGGAACGTCGTCTGGAAATCGCGAGCAAGTCTTTTTGAGTAAGTACAAAAATCAACTGTTACACCCACTCTATATATTCCTATACATATTTCACTAATCTATTACAATATCACTATCGTATTATACCGACCATACAAAGATATACACTTCCCCCAGTATATTATTTACATTTATATGTGCATTTATTATGCCCGGTCTTTCCCCATATACTGGTAGAGTGTACGCTTTAGTCGTTCTGTGTAGTACCCTCACGTGTAGCCGTCTCACACTTTTCCACGAAAGAAACCTCGCCAAATGTAAAGCGTACTGAAGCAGAAACGCTTCCCGTAAAGTTTTGTTTAGATAAAAATAAATAGAATATCACTGTCAACTCAAGCGAACACGTAATCTTTTCGGGATTAGTGTTATGTCTTTGACGTCTTTCGTCTTTCTACTGCGACTACTTCTGATTTAAGATACTTGTCTCTCTCAGTCTCAACTGATTACAACAAAACTCAAAACCCTTATGTTATATCAAATGCAAAATATCTACAAAAATATTCACCACAACTTACTTAGAGACATATGTGTTTCTTTTCAAGTTCATTCTGATTTATGCAATTAAGAGTCATGACCATCACGTACAAGTATTTTAGTTTCCCTGTACAAAACTAATACACGATTTTCTAAAGATGTCTCTGTAAGATTGTGATTTACATTTTTTAATCATTGCTGGATTTTATTTCCAGTGCTTGAGAATTCTTAACTAACTATAAGTGAATTAATTTTATTTTATTGCTTTGTTCTTTGGAATATAAAATGAAAAGAAGACATTTACTAGGTACTTATTATTATTTCTGTACAAACACGGTATTTGTTTCTAATAGTTGCGAAGGACCATGAATTAGCCCGGGTTTAAGTATGAATTGAGACAGGACTGTCAGGGAAACGTATAGGCGAGTGTGAGAGATAAGGTTAGTTTATTGTTAGTGGAGCAGGGAGGCTGCACACTTGACTTGATAGGAGATAACTTGTGCTTGGTGGAGTTTCTTTGAATTTCTCCGTGCACTTAGGTGCTTATAGCCATTAGTTTTGTTTTGTATATGGGCTTTGTGAGATGACAGGAGCGGAATGTATATACAATGTTTATACACAACAATACACACGCCCTTATTTGCAAAGCCCTTCAGCAATTTAATTTAATACTGAGGGCAAACAATGCCGCGTATTCACAATGGAACAAAAATACGTCCTGGCAATTGTATTGATGTGGCTGAACTAAGTAAATAGCAATACCTTTTGTTATTAGCAAGATTTTCTTAGATGACTTGTTTATATCTGCTCGGCGACCAGGAAAAAAGAAAGTAGTACAGGAAAGTAAAGGAAAGTCATGGCCCATGCTTACTTTTCGATTCATAGCATCCACTGACGCATTACTTATCTTTTCCTCTCAATGACAAAGACAAACCCGGGTTGAGATTCTTCGCAAAAGCTCGTCTCAATATGAAGCCCAGTACATTGGCTTGTCTACATGGCCATAACCATTTGCTATCATTTTGTATCGATATTTGCACATCTCTCCTCCGACTCCCACGACTGCCACATCCACTCCTTCCTCCATCCGCTCCACCATCGCCCACAGAACAAGAACAACTGAGAAGAAACTCATTGCAACTCCAAGTGTAGTCGTGGTGTTTGTGTGAGTCGTTTTTGTAACCCCGTACTCGTCCTAAGTATAAGTGTGTATTGTTTGTGTACATTCTGAAAGGCTTACATGGCATTGCGTCTGCTGAGCCTCTTCAAGGGGAATCACGCAAGTTTTATTCTACCTTTAAGCTATTCATGCATGTCTGCTTGGACTTTTTATCGTTCTGTTGCGATTCTCAACTTATCTATGACTTCATCTTTATATTGTAGTGCAATACTTCCCAATAATGTCTCTAAACAGATAAAATCATTCAAAAAATAAAAGTCACTCTGAATACTAGAAATACTTTCTTGGATTTCCAAAGTGAAAATCCTTTTATCCAACGAAAACGATTTGAATTGGAAAGTGAAAAACAATAACTTTAGACTGGATTTATTTTATCATTGTACTTCCACTATCAGCATATATCCACTCTACCATATTTTTCAAGCAAGTAGTAAATATATTCATTTTTCAATATTCAAATATTCAATACATATATATAGGTACCTATACTACTTGGCAAAATAAAATAGTATGCAGGCATTCCGTCATTAACGAATATAAAATGCATGAAGCAAAGTAATATACGACATTCAGTTATGTATTGTGCATGCGAGTCAAAGGTTCCTCTTTGAGGTATGGACTTCTTGGACAACTTTTTCCTACGGTCTTAAGTATGCAGAGAATTTAAGGAATGGAAATAATCAAAAGTTTCGAAACATTCTTTTCTCAATTACTTCCCAGTTATTTTTAAATTCGTTTATATACTACAGGTAGATGAGACATTCACCTTATGTTCGATTACAAATTATAACGCTGTTTGAAACTGCGTTGAACATTTCTGAAACATGAAAACGCAGATACATCAAAGATGCTCAGCCTCTCTCGCTGAAATTGTGGAGAATTCTTATTGGCTTCAATATTTGAGCAAGTATGTTAATTAAAAAAGATTAGACTTCCTTTTAAAATTCTTTCAAAGTTTAAGGATTCTTATTTATTAAGACTTTGGGCCCATAACAGTAAAGCGAAGAAAAGACGACTTTCTATTTTGCAAAATTCATGAGTGCTGCAAAAGTTCACTGAGCACCGAAATAAAAATGAATGTATCAGGAAGCTCTTGCATGCACGCTCTTATATTTCTCATATAATATCGCATTTTATGTTATCGCATTATGCACCAGAAAGACTTTAGTTATGAAGTTTATGTCTTTAGCTCTACTTTGTACATATATTAAATGTAAAATATAAAATAATTACTCCATAATTTTCAGAATCCTTATTTGTAGTTAATATTATTCAGCAAAGGATTTCTTCTGAAAATTCCATGTAGTAATTTCATTAAAAAGCTTTTGACCTTACATACCTAATTACCTTTGCAAAATATTTTTAGCATGTATTTTCCATTTTGCATATAATATTTTCATCTTAGGAATTCATGAAATTGTATCATTATAATACCTAGGTACAGAATTGTACTATAAATAAATTCTTATAATAACATAGGAAAATAACCAGGGAGGTACATGTCAGGTATCCGAAGTAACATTATAATATTCCGTTCGGTTGTAAGACTACGTATTTATTTATTTTAATAGCCGCGTTATAGATGTGTGAGACTAGGTCTTGTGTAAGCGCATAAATATAATAGAGACCTACGTAGAGTAAGTGTACAGAGAACTGTCTTCTTTGAAACTCTTTCAGTATTTGCAAATCAGGACTAAAGTTTTGTTACGTGGCTAAAAGAGTGGATAGCTAACTCTCTGATTGAGCGAGAGCTAACCACTCCAAGCAACATTAAAAGTTTCACTTTGCAGAACACTTGTATAGAAGTTAGAAGTTTTTACCTCTCTCTCTCTCTCTCTGCTCTTTCTACACACGAGAAGAGGACGAGACCTCAAAACACAATGCGAGTGAGTACGTAGAGGCTTATCCTTATCCTTTGTATTGTGCTAACACGACGTTAGTGGGTTATGTGTGTGTATAGGTAGCTGTGCATGTCTTTCGCCACTATAACCACCACGACTCTATGGCAGTACTGCTAATATTAGCGTACATTGGAAGTAGTCGACGCGAATGTAGAGTGTAATGTCGTAAGTATTACGAATCGGCGTCTTCTTATAAATCAGCAGAGGAAGAGTATCTCCAGTCCAAGGAAAAAGGGAATAAAAAACAGTAAAAGCAAAACAAAGCCAGGCTAAGCCAAGTGAGCAAAGCAAGAGTAATAGCTTTTTCGCATCATCTGCCATTAAAATAGTTTTTCCTTGTACTTATGTGTTTTGTATGTGTCCTCAAGTCAAACCAAGTCAAATGGAGACAGTCCGTCCGTTCTGTCGCTCTACATACCATTATAGGCACATATAGACCTATATGACATATAAATATATTTCTAAGTGAGAGGATAAACTTTCTCTCATACTTTATTCAGTCTTCTTCAATGTATTTGTACTAGTACAGGGCTAAAAGGCACTGTTGTAAATAATACTTGTATATATGGTATTGTGTTATATATATATATCTATATCGGCAGATAAGTTCAGTAGTGTAGGCGGAACAGAATACTTTTACGTTGCACAATTTATTGTTAGCGTTTTTCTTATCTGTTTCTGCAAATAGTGTATATAACACGCCTAGCTGCATACATAAATGAATGCACTCACTCAATACAATGAGAAATACAAAGAAAGACTTCAATGCATGCTGATAATACACTACGGACAGTTGTATTACAGCTAAACATTTTATTAGATAACATATGGCAGACAAACTAAGTAAACTAACTGACAGTATCTATTTATACAAAACTACACAACAAACATTAAATAGTTATTTACTTCTTCTGTGCAAACTGAGCGTATCACGTCACTTTCACATATATACATAACTACATACACATTTCCATTGTTATTCTCAAACTACCTTGTTCGTAATAATAAATGGAGAAAATTCTCCCTCATTTCTCAGTTCACAAAAATGTCTATACAGGAATTCCACGTCAAGTCGAGTAGGCACTTATTTTATTTGCTGTAGACGTTGTATGGTATAGAGTTGCCCGCTATAAAGTGTAGAAGGGCTGGAGGGGGATATGATACGATAATGTTATTATGTGCACATAATGTATACATATATGTGGAACACAGTCAATACAAAAGATGTGATATCAACTAACCTGTACCTACTTTTCCGCTCCAGTTACTACAATATTCACCACTGTGGGCTTCTCCTACATTTACATTCCACTTTTCTCTGTAAAAGGACAATTTTTGTTTTGTTGTTGTATATAGACGCAGTATTAGTACTACATATATCCATGTGTACATATCGTGGAAATGAACTTGCCGTAGATCATAGTTTATTCATTTCTGGGTGTGTCCATCACTTAGGAGCCAATGTCCTTAACAATTTACACTTCGTTCCTCTTCATTTAATATGCACACGACGACCGAGTACGTAAATACCAATAATACACAAGGACCATCATGAATGACAATCAACGCATTTCTCACAACAACTCAACTCCCATGTAAAATACAATCATATAGTCTCAACAGCTTTTGTAGTCTCTTACTAATGTCAGTGTGAGGTTAGTCATCGCAGTAGTACAGGATGTCCATATTGTACTTTTTGCTGGAAATTGAATGACAAGTCGTACAATACCCGAAGAAGCTCCCAATCAGTTCCGCCGAATTGTAGCAAATTATTATATGGTAAAATATTTTCTACCAAACAGATAGAGGTTGCAAGTTTGCGAAACTGTGAAAAGCTGTAGTAGGTTGTGGATGTTGTAAGAAAATGCAGGGAAAATGATTGCTTTTAAATATTAATGAAAGACGTGCTATATTACTTTTGTTTGCTGGTTCTGTGACGTCGTAAAACTTCACACTTTCAGATTGTGCTGAAAGTCAGCACAATCTTAACCCTTAAGTCAATTGTGATAGGTACAATATATTATGGAGACCATGTAATGGTATAACTACATGAACACCTTTGCTTTTGTTTACTCTTTGCTTAAAGTAAACAGTTTACACTATCATTTGCATCTTACGCTTTCTTCCAATTACTAAGGAGGTTTCTTACTCATTTCCTAAACTTTTTATTTTATGCACATTCAGCAATTCTTCGTGAGAAAATAGAAATTTTCTATGTATTAGACGTTTTATCGCTTATTAAAATTAATGTAATCGTAATTACCTGAAATCATATTCATTTACTTCATTAGAGACTTATTATGCTTCTTTAAAAAAATTGAAAAAAATTGAGGAATTGACTCGTTAATTCTTCAACAGAGAATTTTATGAGTAGCTGTGTGGTTTATAGTGGGCCATTAACGGTAGGTAGTAGATGTATTGCATTTTCAGTTTGGTTAGCGTGTGACTTATCCATATTGGATAGTAATAAAATTCTTAGTAAAATTGTATCGCAGAGGCACGGTAGAATATAAATACCTGTATACGGGATAGAATGGTTAGAAAAAGCGAAGACTGTTCAAATCAAAATATGCTGTGTCATCGTAATTTTAGCTGCTGCAAGCGTTTAGTTACTTTTCTTCATATTACTGTTTGGTTGTATTTGCTTTGTTGTCTGTATGTACACATCGTATGTTATGTATTTGTGAGTTCCATTTGTGTTTGCAGACGTAATAAGAGAAAATCCATACAGTTCAGGTCAATATTCTAGAAAATTCATTCAAGCAATATTCCCCAAGACAGAATTTTGTTTGATATGATCCAGAGAAAGGTTTTATGAAAGCGGTTTATTGACATGGCTGTTGAATAACCACAGTTCAGTTACTACACCATTCTTACCTAACAAAAGAGCTTGATGGTTCACACTCACATTAAAATAAAAAAACTTTACTAGGCAGTAAGGTTATGGCTATCACTTCAGTTTTTATTCATATAGCAGACGTAGTTAAATACAAGAAATCGTATAAGAAATGGTTTAACACTTTCATACTTAATTTTGTCTTTCGAGTGCCTTGTCAACGTACGTTTGTACTACAGTCAAGTTACGCACACGCATGCATTGTGTTGGTATCCGGTAATTTCCCCTGAAACAATTCCCCGGAGAATGTATGTGACAATTCATCAAAATGCAAAATTGCAGTAATAGATGTTAAGTAACATTCACCCTAACTTAAAAATGAGTTAGAAAAACATATTGATATACTACCCCCGATGGTACTGCGTTTTTTCCATTGTACGCACTTAAATATTTCGCCAGGGCAGTGACCCAAGCCGTCATAAAAAATTGTACATTTTTAAATACTACTTTATTTCAACCCGTCTGACTTTCACACAATTTATCCTTTCACTCAATATGAGATGGTACATTTTGGGGTGCAGCAACTTTATGGACTTTAAATTGTCCTCACTATTGTTTTGTGTATTCAACAATAAATTTTGGTAATTGATAAGTTTGGAAACTAAAAAATTTATTTCGCTTAATTATATCATATTTAAGTTGTGAACCCTTTGACCTGACCTTACATGAAACTAAGTAAATTGAACGAGGACCTCTTATGATTATTTATTATTATAACGTTGTATTGTAAAAAATGATTATTTTGTACATAATGTTTTTAGGAAAAAATTTACTCCCTGTGTTGCAAATTCATAGGTTTTTTACTTGCTTTGGTTGTAGGTGATTTTTCAGGTGATTTTTTTTCAAGGGAAATTACCTGGAACCATTGAGCTGCAATAAAATTGTGCTTTGCCATGTAAAGTGAGCTTTTCGTATATTCAGTAATGTAGTCTGTTTGTGGACATAGCTGCAGAATGCGTAGGTATCTGCCATCGGTGCTTAGTAGAAATATTCATGGGATCCCTCATCAATTATTTGCTAAGGCGCCGGAGAATCTGGGCTAAGACAATATAATGAAAATTTTATATGTGGACTAATGTTTTATTAGTTCTACTTTCCCCTTTTACTTTTGTTGCTTAAAGATGAACTTCTATAATCCATCCCCAAAGACGAACACCATGGGACACAGTACTAGAAGCGACATTTCTACAGTCATTTCTTCCACACTTATTGAATGTTGTTACTTCACCAGCTCATTTATGACATTAGTATTAGATTATTTATGAGAAGACCCTGTATAAAGTTCCTACTATATTATTTCTATGATTTTTGCAGAGCCGGTGTTAAGGAAAATCCGAAAAATGCAAAAATACATTACAACTTTGCAAATCTGCAGAAAGATGCTGGAAACTCGGAACTTGCTATCAAACATTACAAAATTGCAATCAGGTGAGCCTTCGTCTCTTCTTATCTGTCATAGCAATTTCTGCCGTGTATGAACACAGGATATTTACTTTCCCAAGTCTCTGTCCTGTTTAAATTATGCAAGATTAATTTAAACAAGATCGAGTCAGATCAAGTTTACTCACTCTACATGTACAAGAACTGTTTGCATGTCATTAAACATTTACATTGCCAATACACTTTACCTTACACGAACTATAAACCTTCTCAACTTTCACCTGAACAGTTCCTCGTGGATAGTACATTATTAAAGCTTAGGCAGCACTTGGAATGAATAATTGCTATTTATGTGCCAATTCCCTAAAATAACTGCTTCATGACAGTCTAATAGAAAAAGTCCGAAATTAAGTGTTGGCATAAAGAGTAGTGGTAATCTGAGGAAGAACTCTTTCCCTTTTTCTAGTATTCGTTTTCAAATGAATACAAGTTTGAAATGGTCTATCGAGTTACCAAAAAACAAAATCATTACTATGTAGGTGTATAGTCTCATTCGGTTCTATATACTAGAGTGTCCCTATATAGGCCATTTATTATAATTGGTGAGACAATTGGTGTAGAGTATATTAAAGCGCCTTGGTTGTCTGCAATTATACATTGTTTACCATACTAATCGGAGGAGTAGTCGGCTAAGAAGTTTAAAGGTGAGTGACAGATGCTTGAAGGAATCGACCATGTTAGTTTCAAGTGGAAAGAGTTCGCATTATTTCGGTTTGTGAAAGTCAGTTGTAGTTAAATGTAGCACACTCTCTCTCTTGTTGCAGCAGAAGAAGCTTAATAAGCGGCTTAACAGTTTCTTATGAATTGTGAAGAAAACAAGACACGAAGCCCAGCAGTCAGAGAAGAACTGTAATACTGTTATAATAAGGATGCCTCTAGATAAAGGAATGTTATTGTATGAGTCGACAGTAGACAAAGACAAGCCACATGCAGACGCAGCAATAAGAAACAGTCGTGGTCGTTCTGAGCTGGAGGCTACAGTTTTCTCTTGCCTGGCCTTGTTCTTGGGCAACTGCGACTGTTCTGCCTTTCTTAGTTATACACAGTGAATTGTACATGTTAATAGTAGACACCTACTGTCTTTTGGTTTGAATTCGAGGATTCTTATTCGAGTATTATTCCTATTGCTTTTGATATAGGCTCTGACTATGTGTCTGTCTCTGTCGAGTTGCCTTCCTCTCACTTTCCCTGCAAAGATATAAATAAATAAGCCGTTCAATTTATAAAGGCTTTCTCCGCACGTAACATTCACATTCATATAGAAATACACATGTGCATGCATATACAACATAAGTATCCCTAACAGAATACTTATAAAATGTTTGCGTGTCTCGGGCGAAGAAATTGTGCAAGAATAAGATGGATGAGGCTAATAAGGGGAACTGAGGTGAACTCGAAGGGGAATTAGATAGCAGTGAAAGCACAAGAGAAAAAGCTACTCTCTCTCTCTAGCTCTATCCTCTTTTTCTATCTGGATGTGTCTGTGTAGCTAATATAATTTATTATAATGCAATGTAAAATGACACATAAAGGAAAACGATTTCGTAACTATCGTATCGTGTATTCAAGTCGACGCTGGTTCTTCTACTTCCAGTTCATACTTCATCTATTCTAGTCTGGGTGTCTACATTTTCTCTCTCCTTTTCTCCTCTTCTGCTGTGTAAATAGAATTCCACTGTGAACTCTGTATCTATGCCTCACCATCATCCCACATTCTCCACTTGTAGACTCCTAAGCTAATACACAAAGTAATCACAGAACATGAGATGAGACAAATGAAACCTAATGTCTTTCTCGCCACTCCACTCGCCGTCTTAGACTTGTCACCGCTTTAGACAAATTGTTCAGAAATCATCATTTTCATTATTAGCATTACATTAGTTCGTATCTCAAGATACCTTATGCGAATAGACTGTCTCTCTGTCTATCCCTCCGTCTGTCTGTCTGTCTGTATGCACCACAACTCAAGAACGCTTTCAGATAATGACTTAAAACTTGCTTTGCGTAAATTGCGTATTACAGAGATCCATTCGAAGGCTTATTCGAAAATCGTTTAACTCCTTCGTGACCTCTGACACGTTCAATTTGTTTTTGTATGTGTACCATGCAGTGATGGTAAATATGGCTATATAAAGGTTAAGTAATTATTACTGTCTGTTAGGTATTCAAGTGTAAAGTCTCATATTAAGAAAGTCAATTGATGACATACATAATTCAATTTTAATTCGAGCATTCAATAACAATAAAAAATCTAAACAATTTTCTTGTACATTGTTCCATATTTTTATTTGGTATCTGCTATCATTTAAATTCTAAGTGTATATACTATTTCGTATGCACTTTGTGATGAAAAACAAATTGTTTTTGAATTGATTTTTACGAAACTTGGTTAGTCCATTGCCAATGGTTTATTCCACTTTTCTCCGGATATTTACTGCTAGCATATAGGAAATATGGAAGAAGAGGATCCTATCCTATACAAATATAGCTTATAATTATAAACAATGCTGTTCATATTTCATATATCTAATAAGTATTTTCTACTTTAAGTTAGTTGTGACACAACGAATAATAATATTATAAGTATAATAAAGTAGGCGAATAAATTTCTATATGGTGGGATTACTATTGCTATTATTAGGTGGGTGTATGGAGTGGTGGATGACTTTTCGTAAGCAAATGTTGTGGCTTATATCCTCTAGGTGAATGAAATTGCTTCTACGATTTGATTGGACTTAGAAATTGCATTATTATATAAAATGAGCGAGCTACTTGCTCTCTGGGTAAAGTAATCCATTGTGATGGGAAAATTGAAAGAGGAAATATTAATAAAAAGACCATGTCAAGTGAGTTAATGGGATTGATTTTCTGAATTATAGTCTTTGGCCAGAGTATTCCAGCGCCCATAATAACCTGGGGGCTATTTCAGAAGATTTATCTTCCGCTGAAGATTGTTTCCAACGGGCGATCACTTCTAATCCTTTACACAATGGAGCGCACTTTAATCTCGGAGTCATCTACATGTAAGTACAGCTTTCCCATGAAAATTTTTTGTTTATATTCTATACGCTAAAAAACCCTCCGAAAAATGCATAGCACATCACAGGCAAACAAAGAGATCCATAGGTAAAACTCACCAGGGATATTTAATCCGATAATATTTTCTTTGTACTTTGATGGCCATTAGGCTTAAAAATCAATTCTAGAATAATCAATCTTTCTTGCTAATTTACCATGAAACAAACAAAACTCACAGCAAAATAATATGATTTAACCGCAACTATCCAGGATTATTTTTCATGCACTCTTTTTATTTAACAACCAGTAAATAAGCGTTATTAATGTTGTTTTCACCATTAATTCGGTCCTTGACGACGCCACATATTCAGTTTCCCAATTGCGCTCAAATTTTTCCTGTTGTAGGAAAGAGACGTTTGTTTGAACACAGATCATGTTCTGTTTATAATTATAGGAAACTTAGACGTTGTCTCGTGGATGATGATAGTCCTATATAGTCAAGACATACTAGTAGAATGAAGGTTTTGGCAGAGATTTGGTAGCGATGGATAAAATCTAGATTGAGTCAATATTATGTTGAGACACTTCTAGAGTTACCATTGAGTAACATTGTGACACTTATGCTTATGGGTCCTTCCGAGATATTAAATACTATTTAGAAGGTAATACAAATAATGGTGCTCTCTGGTTAGTTGATGGCAGAAATCGAGATTCTATCTGGCAATGCACCATGAATTTTCGTGAAGAAACTTATATGCGAATAGGTTCTGTCTGTTTGTCTGTATTTTATGCATGGGAACTCAAGAATGGTTCGATATAGTGATTTCAAATTTGACAGACGTATATTTCTGTGATACGTCTTCACCTCTGACACATTGAATGTATATTTGTGTAAGAATAACATTATGCTTGTAAATACTGCTCTGGCGTGACAGACAGGATATATAATATACCTGTCTGCATGAGCAATTCAAATGTAATTTTGCATAGTAATGCTGTTTTAAATCAGGGTACTAAAAAGCAATAAGCAATACTTATTTTTATTATCTTTTAAACCTTTTTTAATTGTTCCTCAATCAAAAAATTTGTCGTTTCGTGAAACGTATAAAAGCAAAAAAACTTTTTTTCTAACTTTGTTGGAAGACTTTCCTTTTTTCAAACAAAGTTACCTTTTTTCATAAAAAAAGGCACCTTTTTTAGAGAATTTTTTAAAAAAGGCATGCCTTTTTTGTTCCCTGTTTTAAATTCCATTTTAGCTTCCCTATATAAATTATTCCAATATTCCGTCGACCAATTGTTTATTATCTGTTAAACTCAACTGATATTTACGGGTACCTTCCTTCATGATGGAAATGAATGAATGAATTTGTTGTTACCTCAATTATTTTATAAAGCGTCATATTTTCATTCAATTCATTCGATACCAAATACCTATGATTGATTCAAAAACAGTGAATCAATTGAATCATTAAACGTTCTATTTCGTTCACTTGACTACATCAGTTATACGGTTGATATGGCTAATACCTTAATAATGTGAATTCCACATACTTCACATTGTATTCAGACATTTTGACAGTAGACAATAATAATGGCTGTAATTGTCAACCTTACTTGCGTAAACCACGTTCTTGTAAATAATCATCGAAGTCCCCTGTGTATGTTCTTCCTTTTGTTGTGTATAGTACTATTACTATCGAACAAAAGTGAATGAACACTTTATATGCCGAGGTATATCTAATCTATATGCCTAATACGATTACACTATATTGTACCTTTTGTTCCATGTTTGTGTTTTGTTCATTTTAAACCCAACCTGTACTGTACTTGCTATCATTTGCACAAGTTTGGTCTCCTTTTGTTGTACAAAATATTAGTATCCATGCGAAGCATGCAATTACTTCGTTTATTTCATTAGTACAGTAGTAGTACAATTCCTTGGAAGTATTGCTTATTTTGTCATGTCGATAATAGTATATGGTTATACCTTGACACCTGAACATTACCCAACTTGAAAAGGAATACTGTTTGATAAACTTTCATTAACATTTTCTCAGCAAACTTTTTGTTCAAAATGAATGACATTATCTACGCATTATCTACGCATTGTTTGACACTAATATCAATTACTTCCTCGTTTATCAGTTCCTCGTTTGTATTTATTGAAGAAATTTACATATAATATAACAGTTCATAATAGTACTTAAGTTGGCAATTTTTTTACAATTACAATAGAAAATAAACTATCCCCATATTTTTATCTGTAGCAGTTGAAAATGGCTACAAGCAATGTTAAGGTGTTAATATTAGTAAATAAAAAAGGTTTTCAAGACACCTGTCGTCATTAATCACAAAGACATCCTTTATATTGGCTTGTCTGCTTATAATTGTGGGATTAATACTAACATAGACACAATCTATTAATGCAGACGTATGCAGATGGGTCTATCTAAACTTAAGCTACTCATCAGTTTGTTTTTAGCCTTTTCGGTGTACAAAATGACGTTAAGGAAAATATTTGCGTTGACAATGAGTACTATGATTATTATTGTGACGGAGTAATTTTTTACTAAAACTTTAATAAAAGCGTTGGTTTTCACAGTAAAAGTGAATTGAGAGCATAGAAGAACATAATCCTAATCCTGCACTTAGGCTTAACGAATTGAATGCATATTGTGTGAAATCTGTCGTCGCGTGTGATACAGTAATTATATTATTATCGCCGATGTGCACATGCATAATATTAATTATGTCCATGTTACAAATACTGATCTAGTGTAATATTTTATGTTCGTTTCGTTTAAAAACAGTTGGCACCCTTTCACCATTATAAATATACTACACACTTATTTACGTTTGCTACGAGACTATTATCTGTACAGTTCCTATATAATGCCTCTATTCTCCATATCATAGTCATACTGAATTGCATTGGATGAACTGATTGTGATTGAAATAACTTTTTCAAATAGCAATCCATCCTTTATATGTACATATAGAGACTATAGAGAACACACCACTTCATTATATCGCCATTCCCCAAGTGTATCCATGAGTATTACTATTTCGCTACAAATGTAGTAGATTTAGTGTTAAGTCCATATGATGGTATTTGAGCCATACATATTTATGTGTTTTAGTAGCATTCTCCACATTTGTACATACACGTATGCACTTACGGTATTTTATGTGTCAAAATGGATTTATTGTGAGATGTGACATAATGTGACGTGAGTGAGTGAATGAGAGATGTGGTTCAAATCTCATCATCATTCTGTTCAACTTTGCATATATGGTAATCAGAGTGTGTGGATCTGTATAAAGACTCCGAATTGAAATATAACACTTCAACACTTATTATTTCCTATATCATATATCTAACCCATACACAAAACAGATCGTCTTATAAGGCCGTAACCCTATATAAATTATATATATATACAGGGCGAATCTCAACCTTATGCACAATCTCCATGTCACAATCACAATGCCTTTAGTATTTTAACTCACTTAATAACTCGAGTTAAAATTTCTTTAGGACAATTGAAGTTAAAAATATGACAATTAACACGTTTCAAGCAACAACTGCGTTTTAAGTATTAAAATTCGAATTTTGAAACTACGACAAGAAATAAAACAACTGTAGCCCAAAATGAGGGCTGTGCAAGTGCCTTTGAAAAACGTGTCTGAGTGTACGAGTTGCCCTGTAAATGTTTTTGGGCGCTGCATATAATTTGTGGGGTATAAGACGATATAAAGGCTGTGTGTGAAACTGATGAAAGCATATAGAGAAAGTGTAGAATTGATCTAGTAGTGGGCGACTGAAGAACATAAAGCAAGTTTCCATACACACACTTTGTAGTCTTTATGTAGTTTCCTTGCAGCTATGTCTATTCATTCATACAGATTTGCTCTCATCATTTATTGTATCTTTATATTCATTTATTCAAATTCGGAGCTCATCGCTCGGAGGCTGTCAACGATGCGGAACGATTGGATAAGTGACCGTTCTAGCGTGCAGAGAGAGCTCCTCCAGTTTTGTTGGCTTATTGTTAGTCGTGGGTTGGTGGCTGTCACTTGCTGGCTGCTTGTTTCTTCTCCTTTCTCTCCGTCTGTCTGTCTCACACATAATATGACATATACAAAGTACATACATATCCTATAAGTATTATCC
This sequence comes from Pogonognathellus flavescens, assembly GCA_019776165.1. Classification (NCBI taxonomy): domain Eukaryota; kingdom Metazoa; phylum Arthropoda; class Collembola; order Entomobryomorpha; family Tomoceridae; genus Pogonognathellus; species Pogonognathellus flavescens. The sequence goes on along the minus strand of JABASD010000077.1, from coordinate 6,931 downwards.
AACTATTAAGCTCTGATTCGGAGTGATGTTTTAGGTACTTACTGGGTACTTTGTAGTACCGGTGCGGGTTCTCGGCGGCTACGGCCATGCCTGACTCATATAATGTATTTTTATTGCTCTCTGTAACATTCCCATTGCACTGGGTATGTTTGACATAGTGGAGCAGTTTTAGGGTGGAAAAGGTGCACGGCATTACGTACAATTTCTCGTACGCATTATTCTGTGCAGTCATGCGTTTTTAAGAAAATACATACATTCATTCCATCACATCATACTTTCATTAGTTCTGCAAAAGACAGTGCAGTGGTTGAGCACAGATTTGACAAGCGGACTAAAATAGAGGTCGCAATTTGATATTAATGCTCTTCCCTTCTTCCACAGCAGCTTTTATAACTGAACATATAGCCAGGCATTTGAAAAATGAAACATTGCTGGATAGAGTCACAAAAGTAAATACGCATTTGTCTCGTTTTCCATTCCAGTTTACTTAATTCCGTTCACAGAGGCACAGATGTTCTATTTTTCTAGACAATTATGTAAAATATGATGGAAACTCATCCAAGAGAAAATAAAAATTCACTCAATGCGGTCCCTGCTAGGATTTCACAGAGGATTTGAAAAATACCTAAAATGCTCAACTTATAAAACAGTAAAAAGGGTGCTTTGTGAAAATGCAATCTCTACTTTCTACAGTGGCACAGTACCGCAGAATGAAATAAAACAGTTAGGTATCCCACCTTGCATATTGTTTCTGCGGGATTGAGACTGACTGAATATAAGACTACCTCTATACTTCTATACCTACCAGTTGATATTGACTGTAGTTTGGGTTTCTGTAGGGATAAAGGATAATGTACATACAGTAGCCAATTAGTCTGAATGAGGGGTCTGTCCTCCGTCGTGTGTCTGTATGTTGAAATGTTGCTGGAGCTGTTGGATTATTAATAAGCAGCCAGCGGGGAGGATCTGTGCCGTGTTTATAATTAGGAATACGTACTTAAGTGATTTGGCTGCAAGTCATTCAATGGATTGGAGACTGTGTGGAATAAGTAGGAATTATAGGCAAGAAGAAGAAGAGGAGGAAGTGGTTGTTCACTTTAGACAGTGGTGTTCGCTTTAAACTTATGTAATATGTATGTGTGTAGGTTCTGTACTGTTGCTGTGGGGTAAAATGAAAACGTGCATATAGAGGAGCAGGTTGAACAAAGAAATAAATACAAAAGGATGTGTCTCTTTTAAGCATTGGCCATTAATAGAAAAGACAAGATGAATAGTGCATGTAGAAAGTGGTGAAGAAGGTAAGGTGTTGAAGACAAAGACTATTTAGTTTGTATTTTACAGGAGAAAGTGTCCCGGAGAGAGGAGAGATTCTCGGGAGATGTAACGACGTACTTTGTTTGCTTTGTGTAATGTAGCTGCACATAAGAGGGAGAAGGACAGATTTATAAATGTTTTCTAATGTATTTGCGTTTAGGCGGAGTGGCAAATACGACGAGGCTGTTGTGCACTTGGAAGAATGTCTCAGATTAGATCCATCACACCAAGGAGCCCTACTCTTTCTCGGAAAGTGCTACAATGCCATGAACAAAACAAGTCAAGTCCAAAATGTATTTCATAAATTGATTAGATCAAATCTACCTCCAACCACCTTGCATACTAATTTTGCAGTCTTCCTTCAACAAATGGGTGAGTTTTCATTCTTCTCATCAATAAATACCCCAACTGCTTATACTTATCTGAATTTCAATTTCTACAACTATTGCAATGAGTAGGACATGGCATAACAACAAACAAATACGTGAATTAAAGGCATACATATTCCCTATCAGTTAATTGATTAAAGTTCACATCATGGTTTTATCTACTATAACTACCTAGTTACAAGGACTTCTAATTAATGATGCCAATGCATGTAGGATAATGTATGTAGGAAAATTGTCATGTATATGTTTGCTTACTAAATGTCTAGTATAGTATATTATTAAAAGAGATTATTTTTAGATATGGGTATTGTGGTGATAATCTTCGCAAAGAAGTATTAATTAACATTAGTACAATTTGTAAATCATGCAGGTGAACTTGGCTTGAAAAATTCATTTCAAGGTAAAGAACAAACTGCAACATTAATAATCTCTGTATGTGTACTTTACTCAGAATCAAAGTCAAAGTCTCAAAAAAGACTTACAAAGATGAAAGAAAACCTATATAGGTATGTATTTTGGCAGGTATTCTTTGTGGGGCATGTTCGGCAAGGATAGAGACTTTTGCCTTTTAGAACGTGGTTATTATGTAGCTGACAGTGAGCCGATTTCCACCTTTATTAAGAATTTTAACATACAAGTTCTGTGTCATTCCACAATTTATAATTTATAATACCCAATGATTATCAGCTAACAAAAATCAATTTTGGTGAATGAAAATCGTCTATTTCATTTGATGTTCGGTGTAACTCTTCCTTTACTCTACTTTCTATTTTAGTTACACTTTTAACTGATTTCATTTGTGACTGCTACCTTCTCTTTTATTATTGTCATTGCCATTGTAATAGTCGTTTAAAGTTTAGTTTGGATTAAAATTCACGATAATATTGTGGGTATATTTTATATGTTATACTGTGTACACATTTTTGTATTATTTCTGCATTCAGGTGTACATGAATAAAACATTGTATGTTATACACAGAGTAAAATGAATATAATTTTAGAAAGGTCGTTATTAAAATCTCGATTTATTCAAGTATTCTTGTAGATTTAAACAATATTCTTCGACAGTTCGCTTTTGCAGATCGGATGCTTTGATTAGTTTTGTTAGAAAATAATATTTTTATTTGGATTGAGTAATGAAGCATTTGCGAAGAGAAGATGTATCTAGGTTGTGTATATTTTGTTGACCTAGGCCTGACAGTGGAGGCCCTATCTCATTATCTTTTGGCATTGGCAGAGACGTCTGGAGACACACAAGCATTGACTCATGGAGCGGAATTGGCTTTTCAACTCGGATCTCAACAGCTTTTTCAAGAGCTCTCTACAAAGTAAGTTGCTACCAAAATCAACCTGTCTGTCCCTGTCTTCCTTTGCCACATTCGCTATCTCCTCCTACCCGATTGACTTTCATGTGCAACCAATTTTAACTATAGTCCTCTTTCCATGCAATCATTTTCTTTATATCACCCATTCCACTTCTCTCTATACCTTTTTTGCCATCACCTAATATTTTACTTCTTTCGGTTGTCGACCCATTGTTTCTGCAATTTAACTGCAAAAGGAAAAGAAGATTTGTCGTCACGAGAAAGCACAATAGAAGGAATTTACTTGCAAACCAAACTATTTTTATCAGCATTGTATATAGATTAGTAATTACTATGTAATACATGACACAATCTTAAAAATATCTTTGGCAATCTGCCCAACTGCTATTTTTATAGCATATGATAAGCAAAGTAGAGAGTAGCCTGGGCAAGCTTTTCGGTGCCCATACCCGCCCATGCCCATGCGATTTCCCCATGGGCGCCCATGACCACGGTTGAGTTTGCCAATGGGCGCCCATGGGCGCCCAGGGGCATTGGTGGCGCTGTATGTCGATGTGTTAAAGGGTGGAACACATGATAAAACCGACAAAATCAGCTAACAAAGAGTGCATCATACATTATGTTGGCAAGATATGAGATGAACTATATAAATATTATCATTAGAAGGGAATTTTAACAATCAGATAACGCTTTTTTCGCTTCATATATCCTATCACATACCAAATTTCATATTTCAGCACTAGAAAGACCGCCTGGGCATCCATGGGCGCCCATGCCCATGCGGATTTCCCCATGGGCGCCCATGCCCACATGGGCATGGGCGCGCCCAGTGCCCATACAGGCGCCCATGCCCAGGCAACTCTCTAAGTGGAATGTAGGTATCTATATTCTAATACCCCATACTTCTTATATTTTCCGCAGTAAACATTTTCTATTTGACACCCACTGTTTCTACTACTACTGCCTCACTAACTATTTTTTACTCGTGTATCACACGATGGGACGGTGACGGTACCCGAATGCAACTCACACTATATTACTCTTTCTCGGTGCAGTTACTATAGGAAGACACTCAGCTGCTTCTTCTCCCTCTGGCCCTGACACATGTCTCTTCACATTACCAAATTATGTCGCTTTTTCGTCCGATCAACACACGTTGACAGACATCCTGACAGAGTAAGAGACTAGTTTTGAATTCTGAACAAGAGTCTTTCCCAAACGCTTGACCATGTATTCATTAGGTGATCCAAGAGTCACATGAGAACTTGTTTGAAACGTAACACTAAACACCACTATAAACATTGTGTACATAGCTCTAGACTCTTCCTAAAATAATGTGACTCCCAAAGCGGCCAGGGTCGATGAACGCAATGCTACTTCATTCAACCTCTGACTGCTAAACTAAATGCACAGGGTGGCAAAAACATTTCTTTCGCCTTATTTATATGTGTTATTTTTTCGGTTCATTAAAGTTATAAGCTGTGGCTGTAGCCGATCCCAAGAAAATTCAACATTTTAGAGGTAAAGTAATATAATTGTCCCTTGCTAACAAGATGTGGTGCACTTGGCAGCAATTTATTTAAGAGTCTGAATTTCCAAAGTGAAAACAATGGGGCGTTACGATCTGCAGTCTCAGCGGATTACAGATTTCTCTTAAAAGCTTGCAGATTTTCACACACTGGTTATGTAACTTACAGAGTATAGTTTTGCCAACTGTTTTTCAAATGCAAAATTAATTACAAAGTGAGAAACGCGAGACAGTTAATTAAGTAGCTCGCTCACTTAAAAACTTTCCAATTAGATTGAAATGCAATATTTGTCTACGTAGCAAATTCAAAGCGACCAGCACATAGACAAAAATAAATATGAATTGTGTACAAACGGACAAAAGATTTATTGTCGTTTGCAATATACTATGCCCGTATGTATTTAACCTTGAGTGTTCGTTTGTTGTACAACCCGTTTTATTGTTTATAACGTCATTGGTTGATTCCTTACTACGCAACGCATCACGCTGAGTGCTATTTACTATTTACACGATTTATATTTATAATGTTTGAGTAACAATGCAGAACTCAGGAGTTCTACTGCGACGTACAATAAACAGGATAGTATAACGTTCTAATCAAATGTGTTGACAAAATTGTTAGGATTGAAATCTCAAATTCATAGCCAGTGAAATGCAATGTAGCAGCAAGTGTGAGAGTAAATAGTGAAAACGGTTACGCTTTGGCTTGAGAGAATCAAATCTTGTTGGCAGTTGAGTTCTGAGTCAAAGGAGCACATGTGTCAAAAACCGAAGTATTTACATTAAATCACTTTCGCGTTATATGCATGTGCATATTTTGTATGGAACTGACGTAGAATAGTTCTCAGCATTTTTGATATCTTTCATTCTTTGTGACAAGGCTTGAGTCTTAGCCGCTTCATAACTTCACTTCATATTTAAATTCATAGTTTTGCTTTGTCTTCCTTGGTTATCATCTGTATGATGTAAGTGCATGCAAATTTTTACCATCTTCTTTGATTTGTCTTCTCACTAAGCATAATATTATATACGTTATATTTATGTCACTCCAAGTTGTCCAACTACAAGAGAAGGGTATAAAAATATTTATGCTAAATATTTATGACATAATAAAATAAACGAAATGATAAATATTTATTAGTACCCCGCTGTAATGCGTAAATAAAAAACAAAAATTTTATAAATCAGAAATATAGAACATGTTTGACTTACTATGGTTAGTGTTTTGTTTAAAAAAATACAATATTTTTTATTCTCCAAATTTATATTGAATATAATATTGCCTTGAAATCTGAAAAGTGTAATAATCAGTAGTGTACTGTAATGTCGTGTTCTCATTAAGTCAGGTATCACCTTGACTAGTTTAAAATACTATAATTATTGTGTATTTAACTTTTTAATAGTATAGTGGTACATGAGACTATGAGAGTTCCAAGTGTTTACAATTTCAACATACAGAAATCCAAACCTAATATTGTACATTCTTTGTTAGTGTGCTGAAACCATGTGAATGCAATTTCAACTGACAACAGCAAATACATTGAGACATGTGGACTGGCAAAGTCAAGTTGAATAATAACCACTTTCTAAGCACAACTGTCAAATTAGTTCTTCACATAATATTACAAATTAATAAATGATGAAGCGAAGTAATCAGTGCATATAACCATCGCATATATATTCCTGCTGCAAACATAATCACAATCAGTAATAACACACAATTGTACTTTGGAACAACAAATCCATTACAAATTACGAACAAACCATTGGTAACGTATTAAAAAAGTTTTCTAAGTATAAATGAAATTAAAAACAGTGATTATTAAATTGTCACAAATTGAATCAGAAATAATATACAATGAATATCAAGTTTGAAGACCTTGTCTCAAACCGTTGTTGAGTTATCAGGCAGACAGACAGGCGCACAGACAACGTATTCGCATATAAGTTTAGTAAAGAAAATTTAGTAACCATACACACAGCTATTAAATTTATATCAATTACATTAATTTTTACAACAAATACATAGCCAACTACATGGATGTAGATACACAAGTTTTATTAACAATACAGATAAGCGTAGTTATATTATGTTTGCGTTAAAGTAAATCAGGAAATAAATGAGTTGCTTACATGGAACACATCTGCTTTGTTATTTTGGTTGAGAATACAGATTTAATTGTATTATCTCCCATTTAGGTTTTTGTACCACGACGTTCCCTAAAGTACAGCCGTTTACATAAGAATTTCGAGTTTCACATGAGAAGAGCTAAACACAATTGAAAACGCCGCAACTAAAAGTGCCCCAAATGAAATTATATTCACGTCAACTTTTAAAAACAAACTTTGTAAGGCCGATTCATAAATAATTTGAT